>PVKS010029178.1:0-25633 GCA_004027875.1 Aplodontia rufa
CTTAATAACTTTTAAATTGTGAAAATTTAATTTTGTCTTTTTGGCATCATAAACCAGGAATAAATGTAAAATAACACACCTCATGACTACAGGTGCTTGCTATTCTCAGTTCTGTATTACTGATTGTTAATATCAACTTCACAGAAACTTACCATGTTAGATACGTAATTATCTATCCCAAAAATTCAGATATAGTGACAATAGAGGCCTAAACATTCCAAATATAAAAAAAGATCAACCTTGAAATATTAAGTACATGGCCCTAGCAGGAGAGCTAACACAAATGTGGAGACTGCCATCAGCCACAGACCATGACTGGAATTGAGTGATATTAAGGTTCATGTCCAAAGAGTTTGCAAAAAGAAGACCTTCTCCAACATGGGCATTCATTTACAGTGTTGTTCCCCCCAAAATTAAATAGTTGTGACTCAAAGAAAATACTTCACAGTGCTGATAATATTTATCCTTGTAGACTAATATGTCAGTTCAAAAACACCAGGAAGTAGATGCCAAGATGGAATTGGAATCTTGAAAGATTTATTGGGAGAAATGTCTATGAAGGATAACTAGAGAAGGAGTTGGAGCACTGTGATGCAGGTCTGACATGTATGAAAGAAGTTAGAGAAGGATGGAGGATGGAGAAGAAATATCTTCATATTGCTGTGTAGCTCTAAGAAAGTCAGTAAATCCTAGAGCAAATGTTGCCCATTAGCTGAGTCCTGCATCAGACAGGATTACCTCTAGTACCCCTGCCTTATTCAGTCATTGGTACGTGTAGTCTTGCTGTAGATAGTTAGCTATACTCAACACAGCAATTCTCTCCTGAAAGGTGATCGGTGCAGTGCAATCTCATGGCTGCCCCAATTCACCCTTTGCACTGCACAGATCATTTGCTTCATGAATTCAAAGAACTGTGGGTTTCTTATCCCGTGGGAAGGGTTGATGACTTAGCTAGTGCTTTGACCCAAACCCTGATTACTGCAGGATCTGAGCTATTTTTGTGATTGTACCTAGCTTAGGCTTGGGTTGCTTCACATGTCCATCCACTGTTTGAATCAAGCAACAGTTATTACCAAGAAGAACCGAAGTGGATTACCTGAATTGCACATTTAACCCTGCTGTCATGTATAAGCATGAGATGTGTAGTGTTACTTCATCCTGCTGGTCAGGACCAATTATTCTGCTGCTGCTTATGACTCTTCTTGCCTGCTGGTCCATGAATGCATAGAGTTCAAAGTGGCCTGGCAGTAGCCATAGCGTGGATATCAATGGGACCCTCACAAAAGTGTGCCCTTTTGCTACTAGGATCCTCTACTCCTGAGATCCCAGAGTCCTGCTAGAAGCACAAAATCCTTCAGTGTGTTACTGAGCATGATGGTAAGTGGAGCCTCCCTCTTCTACTGTGGTGTGGTTTGGATATGATTTGAGATAGCACCCAAGGGTTTGTGTGTTGGAAGCTTGGTCCACAGTGTGACAATATTAAGAGATGGTAGGACCTTGAGGAGGTGGAGCTTAGTGTGAGGCCCTTACAAATACCCTCAGAAAGAAATAATATAGTTCTTGTTGGACCTCAGTCACCCTCTGGCTTCCTGTCCGATCATGTGACACCTTTAATATGTGCTGTCACTATCATGTTTTCTGCCATGAGATCCTCATGAGAGCACCTCATGCCGTGCTGTCTGCACTTTTAGCCTCCAAAATTGTGATATAAATACATCTCTTTTCCTTATAAGTTACCCAATTGTAGGAATTTTGTTATAGTAATGAAAAGTGAATAGATTCTATACCCCTTTGGTGTCAGAAATGTGTATGATTCCTATAGATGGCATAGTGTCACGCGAAATTTTCTGAAAGGATGGTAACCATCTTGAGAGTATTATGTACAAGAAGGACATTCCAATGCTCTTTAAGGACAGCTACTTTGAGATTGAGCTGTATATGGTCACAGGCATACTCACATCTACTTTGCTGTGAAATGGGCTCCTTGGTTGGGTGCTAGTTGTGTGAAGACTCACCCCTATGAATCAGGCATTCTCCAAGGAAGTCCCCAGAAAATAATGTTGGCCGAGGCTCTGTGGGAAAGAAAAGCAAATCCATACCCCCAACAGATCTTTTCCCTATAAAGATTAACCCAGAAATGTAGAAAGGACCCAGGATAATTTACTTGCTGCCCAGTCCTAGGCTGACCTCCTCAAGGAATAGTGACATTTTGGAGACTCAGCTTGGTCTTGGTTGCTGCCAGGTTAAACATTCAGAGGTGGCAGTAGCTAAACCAGCTTTGATGATAGGCATATATGTTGTTGACTCCACTCAGAGATAGCAATAGTTAAACCAGCTGTGGTGATGGGCATGTACATTGTGGAGCCCACATTTAGCCTTTGTCTCAGCTATTGTGGCCTCTCTGTTCATGTGTACAGTGTTCCAGTTCTGGGATGGTCAATGATGAAGTCTGGCCAGTGTCAAACAACCACCTCTTTGTGTTTATTTGGTTGTTGATCATCTCTTGTGTGGTTGATTTTTGACAGATATTACTATGTGATCCAAAAATATTCACAGTTTGTGCCCACTCCATCCACACACTCTTATCCCAAACCTTTCCTTTGATTGCCCCTCTCTTTAATTTCCAGACCCTTGTCCATTTGACTGGGTCCACGGCCCAAAGAGTCTACAGAATTTCCCACTTGTGGCTACGTTTTTCTTTCACTGTCTATGACCAGGTGCACTAATCACAGCTTTGCCCAGTAATAAGATTTTTAATTCATGTCTTTCAAGTTTACTCATGAATGCAGTATAATAAAAGCTGCTGTCTACCTTTTAGCCCACCCACCCTCAAATACAGTTTTTGTTTATTTGTTTTTTCCTATTCCTTCTTCTGGCTGTATGAGATTCCCACATAGGTGATGATGGGTATGAGTTGAATGAAGGGTGCTGGTTTAACAACTGTGGATGAAAGGAGTGTCTGGGCTACCTTCTCATGCACCTTACTCATGCCCTCTGATCCTACATGGTATCAGTCCCAGACAATCCATTTCCATCTCACTATGGCATGCTGCTGGGCCTATTCCACTTTATAACTTGGTGAGTGTGAAAAATCTCAGTTCACAATGGGCAAACCTGGATACCTGCTTATTTGGTGCTCTATAGTCAAGCATTCTAGCTATAACAGGACCCACAGACATGCCAGAGCTAGTTCTCAAAAGTTATCTAATTCTCTGCTGCAAATGGCACAGGCTTACTCCAAAACCCAACAGCTTGAATTGTGACTCTCCCAGTAGGACTTGCCACACTGCAGCTTTTCCTATTCCTGAGGTCTTCAATATCATACGGTCTCCTGGATCACGTGGGGCGAGCAGCAGGGCTGCTTACAGGGCAGACTACATTTGCTGCAGAGCCCCTTCCTGCTCTGATTCCCATTCCAAGTTGGCAACCTTCTATGTGACTCAGTATGTGGGCTGGGGAAGTTTTCCTAGATGTAGACTAGGTTGCCTCAGAACCTCAAATGATTCACCAGGTATTACGCTTCCCTCTTTGTAGTTTACTACAAAGACTAAAAATTATGTCTTTTACTGTGGAGAGGATGTCCTGGCAAGATCCTAACTACTGGACTCCTGAAACTTTGCACAAGTGGTGGGTTTCTGAGTCTCCTAGGGTTTGTCTCCCAACCTGTGGGGCTCCGGGTCTCATAAGGCCTCTAGCATGTTAGATATTTCTTACTCACCATGTCCATACAGCATTACATCTTCAACATAATGCTACATGTTTTGCGGCATGTAACATTCTGTGGAATGTTAAGAAAGTTCAGATTTCTTTAGACTGTATTATAACTGAGACTAAAGGAATAAGCAAACCACCTACAGGGGTGGGGGACTACAAATGGATATTCTTGTCAGTTAGGGATTCCCCCATCAGTTAGAAATGGTTTAAACCTAGCAGCCCCCAGGATCAGCCATTGGCTGGGAGGAGCAGAGGGGCTGCTAAAAGTGAACCAAATTCCATTCCTCACAGAGCCTCTGTGGCTATCACTTGGAAAGTTCGCTAAAGGTAATATTTGTATTTTTTTCTGCGTGATTTTCTGTGTTTTCTAAATTTTCTAAAGTGGACATGTATTAGCTCTGAAATGAAAAAAAAATTCATAAATCATATTCCAAAGATATGTTAGAACCATACCATTTCACAATAAGATTATCTATCATAACAGATTTTTGAGAATTTGCTGACCAATATGTCTTATAATATGATTTAACACCATTTTGGTCTTGCTTACAATTGTTAACGCTGTGACATTGGAGAAGTTTTTAGTGTTTTACCATACTTTTTTCTGACTAATGAAATAATACATGTTGATTTTAGAAAATGTTGAATATTACACAATTTGGTAAAGAAGTAGTTGGAGGGCTGGAGCGGTGGCTCAGTGGTTACAGCGCTTGCTTAGCAAACGCAAGAACGTGAGTTCAAGCCCCGGTACCACATACACAGCGAAGTGTTAGAGCAACAAAAGCCACATGAAAAACTAAATAAAATTGATTCTTTCTCTCTCTCTCACTGTCTGTCTCTCTCAAGAAGAAGAAAAAGAAGAAGAAGAAGAAGAAGAAGAAGAAGAAGAAGAAGAAGAAGAAGAAGAAGAAGAAGAAGAAGAAGAAGTTGGAAACAACACTACCAGTTTTAACAATCTTGTTCAAATCATGCTAGTGATTTGGTGCATTTCCTGTCAGGTTTCCCTCTTTTTTTTTTTTTTTTTTGTTTGTTTAAAATTTGAAATCAAGGGATTATTATTACTATTATTTGGCATGATTTATTCCTTCTCAACCTTAGTTCATCTAATAGGGTAATTTTGCCCTTAAATAAGTGTCACTAACCTGGAGGAACAAAATGGGTATAGTCTAGGGAGTTATGAAGGATAGAACTCTCTCTACCTCAAATGTGCAGAGAGACAAGAAGTTCAAGGGTGGTTGAACTTCAAGAAATTCAAGGGGTGGCAGGACCTGAGCCAGGGCAGCTGAGATGGCAGGCTTGTGTTCAGGGAAGTGATGTGTGTGTGGGCAGGGCAGGTGGAATGGTAAAAATGACAAATAACTAGAGGAGAAAATACAGTCTAGCCTATGGGGAATTATTCATGATTCTACGAAGTTCATGCTTACTGTAGTTGCTGGAATTCATGAAATACACACACACACACACACACACACACACACAGAGTTCTTAAGTATTAGTTTCCATGTCCAGAATTAATTACATTAATTTCATGCCCTTGGGGTCAGGGTCAAATCAGTTTGCTGGGTTAACAAGTTGTTTCATCTTTCAAACTTCTATGCTGGCAACATAGAAGAAGGCTGATCAGATATACTGGCAGCTCTCAGTTCAGGCCTGCGTGCGTAAGCTCTGGGTATTCTTGGACTTCTCATGGGAGACTGGTCTATTGAGAAGAATGGAAACTATTCTCACAATGCAAAGATTTGAAAAATCTTGGATGTATCTTTTATTGTGCCTTTCAAAAGGGTTTGAAGGATGAGAGTTACAGATTTGACAAGTTTGGCCATGTGTTCATAAGTTTTGGACCAAGTGATAGGAATATTATGGTTTCTCCATGTTTTGTATGTTTGATAATTTCCACAACAAAAAGTTTTTCAAAAACTTGTTTTAACAATTTTAATGATTACTTAATATTAACTCATAAGAGCTTCATGAACTCTTTGTTCATCTTGTTCACCAATTTGTCTCTGATGCCTAGAACAATCCTGCCCTATTAAATGTTTATTTAATTATCTGATTGGTATATATTAACTTTTTTAAACACAGAAACTCTAACTTTTAAAATAGACTCCAACTGTTCTGTATATGGATAAATTTCAGGGTCAAACATTACTCCTGACCTAATTTTGTGTGGAAAACGGAGTGTCTCTACCCAGTGACAGGTCTGCCTTCTTTATAAGAAACCTGAGTATATCAGTACCAGAGTGACGGAGTAGCAAGGAAAGAGCACCAGGCGAAGTCCATTGGAGGAAGAACAATTGAAAATGTCAAGTACTGGAGAAGTAAGCTTCAGGAACACTGGCTCCCACCTTTCTTTGTACTCATCCCCTACCTCCACTGGATAGAGTGTCACCAACATACGCCACTCTTATTTTCCACAAAATGCCTCACATCTTCCAACAGGATAGTGATTCCTCCCAAGGGTTCTCTGGAACTTTCGTGGTTCTCATGGATTAGGGCTCAAGTATAGTATTAAATTTCTTTGGAATTCATAATTATTATAATCTCAAGGGGAAGAAAATAACATTTAAATGTCCTTCGTGAACTCTATTTACTAAGGAAGCCTTCTCCAAGTAAAATAATAACACTCGTTCTCATTTGCTGTGATTTTACTAATGTGAGAAACACTTCAGAAAAAGTACATTGTATAATCTTTATAGCAATCCTATAAGGAAAATATTGATCCCATTTAAAGATGAAGTCACTGAGATTCAAAAACTTAATTTACCTAAGGTCACACAATCAGAAATTGCAGAGTCAAATTTGACTCTAAAACATATATTCTATACAACTTATAAAGGGATTGTTCCCATTAGGAACCCAATCTGGATAATTAAAGATAAAAACAACTGCGGCTGCAGCAGTTACGCACTTCCTTTGCATGCACAAGGATGTGGGTTCAAACCCCAGCACCAGGTATACAACGAAGTGTTGGAGCAGGGAAGGCCATGTGAAAAACTAAATAAAATTGATTTTCTCTTTCTCTCTCTCTCATTGTCCCTCTCTCTCTTAAAAACAAAAAACAAAACCAAAAAAAAAAAAACACCCCAAAAAAACCTTTCTCTTAAACTCCAAAACTTCAAAAAAAGGGGGGGGGGTATTTCTGAAGTATTATAATTAATTAACCTTGTAATCTGTATCTGACTCTGGGGATGTCAACATGGAACTCTGCAGTGTTATTCTTTCACAATTTTGACTTGGTTTGAGGCAGAAGAGCAGGCCTTTGTGGAGTTATATCAGGATAACAAAAATATAGGAAGCACAGTTCCCTACCCTCATAGATGCTGGCAGGGCTGCCAAGAATCAGATGAACATCTCTTCATTCTGTGGGCCACACAACCCAGATACAGAGTAGGGCCTTCAGAAAAATGGGAATGGGGAGAAAATGTCTGGACTAATGTGAAGTACTCCACAGACCATCTTTCTAGCAAAACCACAACTGGTGAAATTTATTTAAAAATATATTTTAAAATTCTGATAGCTGTCATAAAGACATACATAAATGAAGAAACATTTTTTTCAAGAAAATCTACTAAATCCACTAAAGAACAGTGAGAATCTGTGGCATTTGAGTCATGACCTACTTCTTTCCTTCTTGCTCCAGGCCCAGTATGACAGAAACCACTTCAGGCTAAGAAAGAACACAAGGATCCTTCTCTCCTTATCCCCAGTTTCCAGGCAGGGAGGCAGACCATAGCATTTCCTAATTCTTCCAGTTCCATGTTGCAGAGTCTGCATTCCAAGAAATAGAGGCTTCCCCTTGTAGAGCACAAACTGTACTTAAGGCACTATCGATCGAGAATACCAGTGACCCAATTTTGCACACCCCATGTCACTGGAAAAGTGGAGGCTGAATTCTAGGAGAGGCAAGTGGAGAAGATCACAGGCTACTGCTCCCATTCAGCATCCTGTTTGTAAAGAGGGGAGTTCAGCCAAGAGAAACGGGTCACTGTCCCCAACCCTAGCATGTTACAGGACAAAAATTTCAAAAACAGCTATTTTAAATATGTTCGAGTGACTGAAGAAACCCTTAAACAGTAAAATAACAATGCTCCAACATATGTAGATTATTGAAAAAGAGATTTAAAGTAATTAAAAAATAATCTATCAAAATTTTAAAGTGAAAAAGTGTGGTAAATGAACTGAGCTGCTCGATGGTAGATTTAAGCTGGCAAAGGAAGAAAGCAATATGCTAGAATCTAGATTAATAGAGATTACACAATCCAAGGAGTAGAGAAAAAAGGAATGAAGACAAATAGTTCCAGAGACATGCAGGATACCATTAGGCACACCAACATGCATAGAATGAGAATATCAAGAAAGTAGAAAGAGAAGGAAGAAAAGTGTTTGAAGAAGTGATGGCTGAAAACTTCACAAATTTGATGAAAACACTAATCTACACACCAACAAGTTCAAAATGTCCAGAAGGTTAAATACAAAGAGATCTATACTCTGACACATTGTACCCAAAATGCTAAAAGACAATAACAAGGACAAAAGCTTGAAAACAGCAGGATAAAAATGACTCACCACATGCAAATAAACCACAGTAAGGTTATAGCTGACTTCTCATCAGAAACAGAAACCATCAGAAGGAACAATATATTGTTGGGTTTGTAACATATAAATTATATATAAAATATATAAATATATAATATATTCTACATATATATAATATAAACATATAATATATTCTATATAAACTCATGCATAAATATAAAAATGTAATATATATAATAATAGCATGATGAGGGGGAAAGAAGCAGTCTTAATACAATCTAAAAGTAGATTCTGAAGTGTGAAGTATGTGTAGTAAGTCTGCCAATATGTAAATAATGCAAAAAAAAAATCTCTAAAGGAACTAAAATCTTATACTAAGAATATTCACACAGTAAATTTTCTTTATTTAAAAGAAAAAGGTAAAGGAGAACAGTGGAGGAAAAAAAGACATGAGGCATATAAAAATCAAAATGTCAGGACTATGGATGTAGCTCAGTGGTAAAGGCTTGCCTAGCTTGTGTGCAGACTTGAGTTCAATCCCTGTCACTGCAGAAAAGAAAAATGTAGAATGTCAGATGTCCTAGGCTAAGAAATAAATTTGTGTTGGTTAAGCTACCTCATGTATGCTGTTCTTGTTAGAGCAGCCCAAACTGACTAAGATAGGGTACCAACTGAAGGGAAAGGAGAGTCATGGAATGTTTTCATTTTTAGTAATGAGAAAGATTTAGCTAATTATTGAGAGACTTTCATGGTTTTCTCACATTTCCACTTGTCTTGCAGAGGCACTAATAGTCTTTGTTCAGAACTACCTCTTTAAGAATGTTTATATGGTAAATAATCTTGGAAGATAGAGATTATGTTTTCCTTGGATCAAAAGACAGATTTATTTATTCTCTAGCAAATAACATGCCTCCTCCTGGGGCAAAGGCCAGGCAGGCTTTTATAAAAGATCCAGGGTCTGGAGCTGTGGCTTGGCTTGTCCGGCATGCACGAGTACACAGGTTCAAACCCCAGCACCCATATACACAACTGAGTGTCAAAGCAATGAAAGCCATATGAAAAACTCAATAAAAATTACTGATTCTCCTTGATTCTCCCTCCCCGCCAACCTCACTATCCTTCTCTCTTAAAAAAAAAAAATGATCCAGGTTCCCTAAGCTCAGGGTTCCTCTCCTGTAACACACACTATTCCTCTGTAGGTATCATCCAAGCCTCTTCATATTATCAAGTCTCAAGGAAGAAAAGTTTATGTGTTGATGCTTATCTTGAATGCTGTGCTGTGATAGTCATTTGATTCAGAAAAAAATGGAACAAATAGCTCAAGACAAACAGAAAATAGAACACCTGAACAACCCTATAAACAACTATATCTAACAGATACATATTGCACACTCCCCCAACAACCCCAAAATATGCCTTCTTCTCAAGTACCCGTGAAGCATTCTCTAGTATAAACCATATGGTAGGCCAAAAAGCAAGCTTCAATATATTTTAAAAGACTGAAATAATACAAAATATGTTCTCTAATCACAAAGGACTGAAATTAGAAATCAAGAATAGAGAAAAATTGGGAAAATTCACAAATATGTGGAAGTTAAATAAAACAGTCCTAAGTAGCCAATGGATTAAAGAAGAAATTTTGTAAGGAAAATTTTAAAATATTCTGAGATGAATAAAAACAATGATACAATGTACCAAAACTTATGGCATGCCACTGAAGTAGTGCTTAAAGGGAAGTTTATAGCTGAAAAATACCTATGTTAAGAAAGAAAAAAGATCTCACATCAGTAACCTACCTTATACCTTGAGACATGTAGCAGAAAACTAAACCTAAAATAAGCAGAAGAAACAAAATAATAAAGACTAGAAATTAATGAACTGGAGAACTGAAAAATTTGGTTCCAAAAGTTGGTTCCTTAAAAAGGGTTAACAAAAATTGGTAAATCTTTAGGTAATAAAGAAAAAGAATACAAAATACCCAAATTACTAAAATAAAAGTAAATTAGGGGCCATCATCACTGACCCCAGAAAAATGAAAGAAAGGGCACTTCAGAATGGGGTTGTTGACTTTTCCAAAGTGAAAGTGAAGACAATTTTTCCAATACTCCAGCATTAGTATCTATTAGAAGCCCAGGTTGTAAAACTGGACTTATAAAGGCATTACTAGAATCCTTTAGTCCAGTTGTGTTAAAATTGCTCAAATAAAAAAATATGGAATAAATAAAGATTGTCATGCTTTAAAAAATATAAAAAATAAAATTGTTCAAACTTCTACCAACATAGGGCAAAAGGTGCTGGATCCCACCTGTGCAAACTGTTCCCGTCTCCCACATGCAAAGAGAACTTGGTGATAAGAAAGACTAGAAGATAGCCAAAATTAACATTAAAATGGTAACATTGCAGCAATTACACAAAATTGCAGTTATACAAAACAAAATGATCCCTACATTTAAACATCATTAATTTATATTTATTATTTCATGAAAAGCAGCAATTAAAACTGACCTGCTCATACCAGCATTGATGATGCAGATAAGATAGTTCAGTCTGAGAATTATGGAAATTTTGATCTTTCTGTGCATCAGACACAATGGGAATTTTATGGCATTCAGGGGCAGCTAGATCCCTATACAAGACTCTTCAGTAAACTTTGGCAACTGGTTAATTCTTGATTATGACCATCAATTTAAGAACTTTTAAGTATTTCCTTAGTGAGATAAGTCTATGTAATTGTGCATTAGGCACCTCCAAGAATAAAAGACTTTCATAAAGAGGATCCTCAAATCTCATTAGTGCTTCACAAACTTCCTGTGGATTATCATTTATTGACTTGGGTACACAACACTGTCAGCAGGGTCTCCTTTCTGTCATTTCAGAGAAAATGATAAAACTGACTTGAGCCCCATTCACATGCCTTTGGGAAATCCCAAACTCTACCCATAACTTTTATCAATTTCAGGGCCTGCACTGCAGATGGCCACATTCACAGCCTCATGACCGCTTTTGATTCTCTCTTCATGTGAGAGGTCCTTGTGTAATGTCACAGCAAAGCATATATGAGACTCTGCCCCTCTTTAAATTCCAACCTCAAGGACAAAATCCTCTTAGAAAATTTTTCATGACAAGTTGTAGAAAGACAGAGGAGAGAGATGACAATAATACAAACACCAAAGGAAGAAGTTCCCTACTCTTTTTTTTTTCCAAATGATTTAGATTTAATCATCGGAAGCAAACTAAATGGAAAGCTTACAATAGAGAAGAATTACATGTCAGTGCCTTCTGCAAACTGAGCTGGGACAGAAAGGGACTGGGGGCTGCTTCTCAATTTGATCCCTTCCAAACAAAGATGCCGACAGTGTTCCTGGCACTCCGGCTCAGGAAAAGGGGAGACTGCTGGTTTTGTGCATTGAAGTTGCCTTGCCTACCACTTGCTCCTGGCCAGCATCAGGAGCCCCGCCTTGCTAACTCTGGTCATCACCCTTCTTTTTGTGGCCTGAGACAATATCATTGATCCGCGGTAGCAAACTGCCATCTCCACTACTGTCTTAGACAGCTTCACAGCCAGTGGCTCCCATATCCATATGCCCAGTTCCTCCATGTCCATCAAAGTTCCTGTCTCATCATTTATACCCCAGGTCTCATAGTTCTCCTGGGTGTGCTTGGCCTCAAGGGAAGTACGGAGACGGATGGTGCTGGCCCCACAGTTCTGGGTCAATGTACGAGGGATGACTTCTAAAGCCTGGGCAACAGCCCTGTGTAGCCATTGTTCCACACCAGTCATGGCCTTAGATTTTTCAATCAAGGCATGGGCCACAGCCATCTCAGGGCCCCACCCTCTGGCACCAGCTGAAAGTCCAGGAGAACATTGCAGCACATTTGCATGGCATACTGGAGGTTGCACCCTACTTCCGAGAGAATCTCTTTGCTGACGCCCCTGAGGAGAATGGTGCAAGCCTTGGGGTCTCTGCACTCAGTGATGAATGTAAATACTCTGCTCCAATTTTCTTGATTTCCAACAGGACTGCACCTGTTCCAACATCATCTTCTCTGAGTTTCTCTGGTAGGCTGACTATCCGGGGCCCCACAGGCTCTAGCAATGTGATTATTGTCTGTCTTCTGGACTCTGCGAAAGGCTGTGGTATTTGCCCACATGAGGTAGTGCTGAGCTAAATCTGATGCCTTTTTCTGTGATGACCACATCAGGCTTCATTTGGATAATGTCCTCACAGAGCTGCTGGATATATTCTTCTTCCATTTGGAGGATTCCTGTGAAATCTTTCTCTTGTGTAATCTCAGTGTCAGTTTGGCTTTCTCCTTTCCTGTATTCCAGAAAAGAAACCAGCAACAGAATGCGAGGGTTCTTGATATAACGCCACATTCGTGGATGGGTCACATCCTTGTTAATCATGACTCCACGTAATACACACCCATCTTCAATGATGCCCCCAGGTATCTTTTCCACTCTTGGTTATTTCTTGATGTCAATCTCCTTCCAACCATTTTCCTCAAACTGTACAGTCTTGACAGCCCAGGGCAATGTTACAAGCAAAAAAGGACCACCAACTAATTACTTTGGTGGTAGTGGAACTGTTGATGATGTTCAGCATCATATCACGCTTACTGATGTCAACAGGGGTATTGATTTTCTTTAGAGTGCTGCTCATATCATCCAGTGCCTTGCAGTAAGCACTGATCACCACTGTTGGGTGCATCTGCTGCTCTAAGAAGTGCTCAGCCACAGATAACGTTTCTCCAGCAAGAATAATTACAGAGGCGGTCCCATCTCCAACCTCTTCATCCTGGGTCCTGCTAATCTCAGTCATGGACTTGGCTGCTGGATGTTAGACTTGAATTTCTTGAAGAATGGCATTGTCATCATTGATCATCATCACGGTGCCTCCCATTGAGTCCAAAAGTATCTGCATCATGGACTTGGGCCCCAAACATGTTCAGATGATAGCTGCAATAGTCTCAGCAGCATTGATGTTTCCAGATTGAACTTTTCTTCCAGATTCATGCTTTGTATTCTGGCTGAGCATGAGCACAGGACCGTGGCCCATCATGGCAATGCAACGTAGAGCTGGGTACCCAGAGCTGGGAGAACTGGCAGAACCTTCTCAAGTTCCCTACTCATTTTCTCTCCCCTGCTCTCCCCTGTCCTCCCCTGTCTTGGAGTTTCTTGGAGTTTGAACTCTCTGCCAGAGTCCCAGCTGGTCTCCATCTTGTTTGTGTCTCTTATTCTCTGATTCTGTGCTGGCAGTTCTTCTCTCCCTGTTTAGAATGACAAACCAACCATCTCATCCTCTCAGAGGAAGACCTTTTTAATACTTACTTAAAGATATGGGACCTATGAATGAATACTCAGATCTTTGGGTCCTACTTTCAATTTTTTTCCCAGTGTAATCTAGGAATTTTTCACTGAAAATTCACTGTGACTGTTTGTAGTATTATATAAGATATGATGGATGATGCTAGGCCCCCTGTTGGATGAGGGACAGAGCCATTTCCCAAGAAAGACAATGATTTATCCAGAAGAAGGTCAGAGGAATGTGGTGCAGAGCAATAATTGTTTGCAAAATAATCATTTAGGAAGTATGAACTTGTGCAACAGGCAAGTTAAAGAAAGAGAATGATGGATAAAGATCCCTAGGTATGGTGATGGGACAAGATTTAAAAAAAAAACAACTCATGTACTGAGATAGCAGGGAGAGTGTAGAAGAGATGCATTTGTAAGGAGCAAGGGTGGTCAAATAAAGGTTTGTTCATGCGATGACGGATTTTCTCAGCAAAGTCAGGAACATAGTCATCTGCTGAGGTCAGTTAAAAGAGCTGTCAGCATTGTGGTTGGTGATCATTAGTTACCAGTATTTCTAATCTATAATACTGCACAATCATTTCCACCATTCTCACCCAATGCTGGGTAGCATCCCCAGAGAAACATGGTAGCATAGTCCTGGGCTGTGATTTTGTGGATTCAGAAAGACATGAAGATAAATAAATACAACAATGGATCATCTAAGAGGAGGTGGTAAATTGGAAGAAAACTGAATGCTTCAAAGAAGTAGATATGGATAAAATTTGATATAATGAGAATAAGACTGTACTAGAAGAATAAAAGATTGCTGATGGAAGGTACACTACTCATTTTAAATTAGAACATGGTACAGCATATAACCCATGTAAATAGTTTTTGTGGATTGTAGATGAAAATCATTGGCATTGAAGCTAAGATATTTGATTGGTGATCCACAGAGACTGTTGGGTGTCTCCATGGTGAACAGCTGAGGATGAAGAAGACCAAGCTAAGTGCTACAGGCTTCCTGAGTGACCAGGATGCTAAAATATAGCAGAATCAAGCTGTGGGTGAGAAGGAAACATTTTAGTATTTCACTAAAATAATAATTTAATTCTAAAAATGAAGTTGTGGTTTACATGGAATAAATGTCAAAAATCACTTTTTGTATAATAATTATATATAATGTATAATATATGACATATATTAAAATATATATGCATATGTATGTATATGTGTGTATATATACACACACAGATATATCTATGTATATATGTGTGTATATGTATATACATATATATATATATATATATATACACATATACATATAATTTACTCTTTTTTTTGGTATGGGGTATTAAACCCAGGGGCACCGAGCTACATTCCAAGCCCTTTTCATTTTTTATTTTGAGACAAAATCTTGCTAAATTACCAGGCTTGTCCTCCTGGGATTACAGATGTGCACTACTGCACTTGGCCATGGGATACTTTGTAAATGCTCGCATACTTGGATATGATGTGTAGAACAATGTAAAAGCTCTGGAAACTTTTTCTGTTACTACAGAACACATCGTCCCCCTGGGGAAATAGGATTTACCTCTAATCTGACATGCTGTGTCTGACTTGATTTTGCAGATTAGCATTTTATAAAGAATATCCATCCACAAGAGTTTCACCAACTGATGTATAGGAAGATGTTCTCAAATTACATTATTACTGGCCAGTCCTAAGCAAGAAAATGGAGATTGTATTTTCCTTTCTAGTCACTACATTTTAGGCATATTAGACAAAATCTGAGACAGGAACCAGTCTTTTTTAAAAAGGCATCCTGAGACTGTGATAAAGAAAGGTTTGTATTCATGTCAAGCAGAAAATGTAAAATTGCAGGCTACTTGACAGCAAAATTTTAGAATATGCAAATAATAATAATAAATTTATCTTAAATTCCAGAGTATCTTTTTTAAAAAAGGAAAATTCTCATGATGAACTAGAATTCATCCATTAGTTCATTCTCTTATTCAAGAAACGTTTATTTTTACATACCAGAGATATAATGATGAGCATTAGTAAGAAGAAAACACATTTTTAGCAAAATTTACTTGCAAGTATTAAGTCACAGATAGTCCTGATAGAATGTAAACATATTTCATATTTTTCAGACCTTTGGAGAACTTTAGATGCAGTCTTGTCTGAATTTACTCCAATAATTATGTATTTATAAATTTGATTTGGCAGGTAGTCCTGGATCTGTGCTGTGCTATCAATTTCTAGAAATAAAAAGAGCAAGGCATAAAGCCAAAAGATTTCTATTGATTGTTTCCTGAAAAGTGGTTAATTTTCAGGAGCATATTTTAGGGGAATGTAACCTACTTTGTCTAGTCAGAGGAGGAAAAGTCCATACACAAAACCCATCAAAGCCATCATGAGAATACTTGTTTGCCTGGAGGCTGCAGGATTATTCTCTGAATAGCCTCCTTCAGGAAGCTGTACATTTCATTAGTTAGGACTATTGAATTTAGAAGGAAGTTTAATCCAGTCATCTACAGTCTGTAAAGGAAAATCCCCTTAACATTACTACTACTAATAAGTATTAACTAAAAAGAAAGATTTGACGTCAAAATTCACTCAATTAAAACTGGAATTGAAAACCATAGCAATGAAAGCATAGACTTTGTTTGGGCCACGTTGGGTCTCTTGAAAGCCCCAAAGAATCCATTCAACAGCCATGCTGTAGGAATGCTGGGCTTTTCTCTGGAGGAGGGCACATTGAGGAGCTAGGGGTCACACAATGAGTGTTGGTCAAGGGGTAGTCTGGGAACAGATCACAGGGTGAAAGGGAGATTAGTTCAGCACTTATTCTGCTGGCTCTGTTGGCATTGCTGAGATTTTATGTCCTTTATTAATGGATTCTGTGAGGGAATTTGAAGGTAAGATTCAGAAGAACTGAATTCCAAGTATTTGAAAAAATTTCAGAATTCAACAGTTTCTAAGAGCCCTGATTTTTCTGAGCATTATGCCTGTGCCAGTAATCATAAATCTCATTTCAGCAGCCTGTACCCAAAGGCCACACAGAAGAGAGAGAGGAATTCCTCAGGAAAGCTCTATTGGCATTACAATTACTGAATGTACAAGTTGCTGCCAGATTACTTTATTTGGCTCTCAAATTCAAACTTAAACCACTTTAAATCTTCTAAAATTTCTAATACAAATTCATATAAAAATAAAAAAAATTCTGTGTATGTTGATGCATGATATAGCAACCATCTTATAAGCATGAATTTGAAAGGAAAAAAGTCTTAACACTTAGGGAAATCTACATGAAGATCTTGTGAGATACTGAAGGAGAGATTTTAAAAAGAATAGTTGAGATTGTTTATTTTGTATTAGTCAACTCTTAGGACGATTTGAGATTCAGGGGCAGAAATCTAGAACAAATTATTTTAAATAAAAAAGCAATTGATTATGGGTCTTGCCACTGCTGTACAGAGGGCCTCAACAATATTGTTAGCAATCTTTCTCCATCTGTCTTCTTTGAGGACTTCATTCTCAGGCAATGATTTCTTCCTTTAGTGGTGCAGAGGTGGTCACCAGCAACTCCAGGTTTAAGACAACAAAACCAGTAACCTCAAGGAAAGAGTTTAACTTCTTCCCCCAGAAGAGTGATGGGAATGACACTGACCGAGTTGGACTGTGCTCTATCACTGCACCCTCCATTCTTGCAAGATCATGTTGAATTTACCCTGCCTAAACCAATCATGGGCCCACATAGAACTAGGGGACTGGGTCAGCACAGCCATAGGGGGAAAAAACCCAAACATATTTAATCAGAATGTCTGAGGAGTGGCTCCCGGAAACCTAAACAAAGAAGGAAAGGATGTTGGTAAGGTAAACACAACAGCTTGCAAGAATTGGAGACAAATTCAAGTTACTTCCAGTAAAAAGATTTTATTGTAAGGTTTCAAGTGTAACCACCTTAAAAGTCTTCATGGTAAAATGCAGTACAGTTCCTACACAGTTGTAGCTCTGACTGTTACTTTGGAACAAAACAGCCACTCTAGAAATGACCACATCATAAGAGACCTAGAGTAAACTCTGGCACGCTCCCTCCGGTAGGACTTGCCCATCATGGTACTTATATTTCTTCTGCTTTTGCAGCCACAAACTCATTTCTGCTCTTTATTTTTTTCCCTTCTCTTTAATGACTTTATTAGATACTTCCAAGCAGTTTTCTGCAATGGTTTTTACCAAGCTACACTACCATTTGAGCTCTTAGTCAGTCCACATTTCATCACATGTGGTATTGACAGTTGCTGTTGTGTCTTTAATATTAGCTATTCTAGTTGGATATGTAAAATGTTGTTTTACTTTGCATTTTCCTGCAGACTATCTCTTATGTGTATACACACACACACACACACATTCACACACACATCACACACACATACATACACCAAGGATTCAACACAGGGGCGCTAACCACTGAGAAACATTCCTGACCCCCTTTCTTTTTTTTTTTTTTTTTTTTTTGAGACAGGGTCTCCTAAGTTGTTTAGGGCCTTGCTGAGTTGCTGATGATATTGAATTTGAATTGGCAATCCTCCTTCCTCAGCCTCCTGAGCCTCTGGGATTATAGGCATGTGCCCCCAAGCCCAGCTTGCAGTCTGTAATATCGAACCTTATTTTCATGATTCTTGACAATTTGTATGTCATCTTTTATGTTTTATAGATTGTTCAAACATTTTTTTTCATTTCCAAATTCGGTTGTTTGCCTTCTTATCATTGAATTTATAGAGTTTTTATACACTCTGGACATCTGGAGTTTTTTTGCATAGAAACGTGCAAATGGGATCTTACACCTTGTTAGTGTTACTTGGGGTTGCTTTATTTCTCAGTTCTTGTGTCTTCACAAGAGATTTTAAGACACAAAATGTTGTAAAAGTGTATCAAAGATTATTTAGAAAGAAGGCATCCTCAAGGGAGAGGGTGGGTAATCTCAAAGAGAGCCACCACTCACCTCTTTGTGAGCGTGGTTTTATTGGGGTTGGAGGGAAATTGCTGCAAGGTCCTGCTCAAGTATCACCTCCCCACTCTGGACTGACAGACTTCATTAGATTCCTAAATCTCCACTGTGCACGTTTTTACCCACAGGTACCCTAAGTGAAATCCACAAGGATGGAGAGAAATTAAAATTGTAATGATGTTATAAGGAGGCCTTGCCAACAAGCTGAGGACAACTCTGGTCATCCTGGCTTGGTTGATAGATCCTAATTAGAACTTGTTTTACAGAATTTATGGTTGTGGGCCTTGGTCTTAATCTTCCTGCTTTCTGAGGGACATGGGGTCTTGTGACCATCATGAGTTTTATCGTTGTGTTTATCTTGGGCCACAGTCTGATCAGCATTGTTTGTGCAGGGTCTTAAGATGTTTTAGCAATTAGGTCCTTTTGAGCAAGCATACCCTTGCTCTTTGGTTCTTACCCCCTGAGTTTGTTTATCTTCCTACTGTTTAAAAGTAGTTTATAGAGCTGAGATCAGGCAAGGGGAGTATCTGTTTTGTCTGAACCTGCTGTACCACTGAGGCAGGGCTGTTGATTAAGTGATTGTTCTGTACTATGTATTTTCTTAAAACTCTGACACTGCTCATGTCTGATACCAAACAGATAGATGACAGATACATACGTACATAGATAGATAGATTCCATCATGTGTCAAAACTTGTGGGACTTAGCCAATGCAGTACTTAGAGAGTAATTTATAGCCTTATTTGTATATTAGAAAATCATATAGATGGAAAATTAATGAGTTATTCAACCAAGAATTATAGAAAATTTTGAATTTATTTTACTGAATTTGTTCTCTCAGTCTGTAGCATGCCTTTTCAGTACCTAGATGATCTCTTTCATTGAAAAATGAAATCTAATGTTTTCCTTTCATTGGCGTGCTTTTCATATCCTTTTAAAGAAATCCTTGCCTAGCCCAAGGCCATGCGGATGTCCTCATATTTTCTTTTAGGAACGTCATTGTTTTATTTTTTAAATTTAAGTTTATGATTCACTCCATAGAGATTTTTATATATTGGATGATAACAGAATGAAGTTTCGTTTTATTTTCCAATTATTGGAATACCATTTATTGAAAAAGAACATTTAAAATATAATCCTTTCCGCCAATGAATTGCAGTGGTATTTTTCTGTGTCTTCCAGACTCTATTTTGTTCCATTTGTTTTATCAGTTATCCTTATGTCCGTGTCACTTTGTCTTAATATAACTTTATGATAGGTCTTAAAAATCTAATAGTATAAGTCTTCAAACTCTGTTTTTTCTCCAAGATTGATTTGGCCAATACTGATTATTTGTATTATCATATGAATTTTAAAATTAGCTTGTCAATTTCCACAAGCAAAAACTCTGCTGAAACTTTGGTTGTGATTATATAGAATCCATAGATTAATTTAGGTTGAGTTAACATTAATACTGAGTCTTAATATATCTTGTCATTTTATTAAGGTCTGCTCTAAATTTCTCATCAGTGTTTTAATATTTTTACCAGAATTTATTTCCAAATATTTAATTTTTTGAGCTATCAAAAATGGTATTTAAAATTTTTATATTCTGACATTCATTGCTAATATATTAAAATAGTTGATTTTTGCATATTCATTTTGCATCCAGTGACCTTACTAAATGCACATTACTAACATAAGTAGGGTTTTTTGGGGGGAGGAGGAGATAATATGGATTTTCTAAATACATATCTGTAAATATGACTATTTTATTACTTCCTTGCCAAACTCTTTATTTTTAATTTCTTTTCCTTACTATATTACACTCATGAATTATTTTGTAATGGGTCATAAAATTTCCAAAATATATGAGGTTCTCTGACCTCTTAGTTTCTGATTTTGTTGTACTCTTTATTGAACAAACTATGTCATCAGTTCTTATGAATTTATTAA
This sequence comes from Aplodontia rufa, assembly GCA_004027875.1. Classification (NCBI taxonomy): domain Eukaryota; kingdom Metazoa; phylum Chordata; class Mammalia; order Rodentia; family Aplodontiidae; genus Aplodontia; species Aplodontia rufa. Next base: position 20,499 of record PVKS010029178.1, read on the forward strand.
TCCTTATATTATGGCCTCATACATGATAAATGTTTACAGTATCATATGCTTGCTTGGTTCCCAGACCCATGCATTCTAATTGTGGAGGAAGATGTACAATATCTTGACTGCTCATTTAGATGCCTTCTGACTTTGAGCCTGCTTTCTTTGAACTGGTACCAGATCTGTGTCATCCACAGGTTATTCCAATTTTTAGTGAGCCATGTATTTCACAGAGATGGGATACATGTAAGCTCTGTGAATTCTTAGTGGCATGAACTCACTGGCATTTTTTCTTTGATCTAAAGTATGTCTCCATTTCATGACTCAGAGGTCACGATCCTAATCATTCCCCATAATTGCCTGTATATTTATGTAACTCACTTCATGGATTTAAGCACGGTGTTGCAACCCTTATATTCAGATCCTAAATTCCTCAGCCGTGTCTTCCTATAACTTTAGGAAATAAAATGAAACTTTAAAGCTGCTATCAAGACTTCTGACTGTATGAATTCTTCTCTGATTGTTTCATTTCTCCTTTTCTCTGCTTGTGCTCTCTCTAGAGGCCGCAGAATAACTCAGATGACACCATAATTCCAAAAATCGTTATTGCTGTTGTAGCAATCAAGTTACATACTACTTGATTTCCCAATACCTTGTCTTTCTATGTCATCAACAGCAACAGTTCAGAAATGTGCTATTACTGTATCTCAAGGATTATTTATAGTCCCATTACCCCTTGTAGTCTTCAAAAATTGCATAATCCAATCTAGGGTCTGATGCCATTTTAAAGATTTTGCTCTGATATCTGGGGCCAGTCACAGAATCCATTATTGTCCTAATCACAGACCCAATGGGGAAAAGATGGTGCAGTCAAGCTGGGTAATTTGAAGAGAGCTTCACAAAGGGACTATTTGGAAAAAAAAAAAAAAGCTGGGGCACTAGAGTAAGACATACCCTAGGACTATAAATAATAGAGTTTAATACTCAAAGAGGCAAGAAAAGGAAACTGTCACTGGAACAGACTTGAGAGAGTTACCTTATGGGAGATAAGATCTTGCCATAAGGCAAGAGATTCTGCTCCCCAGATGGCAGCAACCCTGAAGGGAAGTAGCTAAGAGAATAAAAACCTCAACCTTACTGTTCTCCTTACCTCCATTTTCCTACTAAGGATCTTCAAACACAAACCCAAATACAAACATAATTAATAGGGCAAGAGAGTCTGTTAAGGTGAAATATACAGAAGAGCCTCAGGGCACATGTTAGGATGCAAAGGAATGAAGAGTGGATCTACAAAGGCAATCAGAAAATGTCCAGTAGAACATGAATTTTAACTTGAAAATGCTGAGCTTCCTTAAAGATACCCAGAGAATCTTTTGAGTAGTTAAGGCATTCACATATACACAATAGTTAAAATTGTGAGTGTGAATGATCTATGGCTAAGCTCTACTGTACATTAATATTGATTGCAGAAAGATATTCCTGCAAAGGAGACAGAAAAAGCAGCCAAGGATCTGAGAAGAAAATCAGAGAGTGGTCTAACAAAAAAGATAAGGAATAAGAAAGTGTTTCCAGAAGATGGAAGTCCCCCCACAAGCCCCTGATGATCAAGCAGGTATAGTGAAAATGTCCATTACTTCTCCCCACCATTTGACATGCTGTCCAGGACTATCCTTAGACCTGGGCAAGGCTGGCCCCTGCTCTGGCATTCACACACCACAAAACACACATACAACATTCATTTATCAACCAACACGAAGGTGTATTCTGGTCCTTGGGAAATTCTTCTCCACTTACCTTAATTGTTTCAAACAAAAAGTGACTGTGTCCATTCATGTGAAGTTTTGAGTGCTGAACTACTGCTGCCGACATAAAAGAAAAATACTGTTTTATAATGTAGGATTCCATCAGTAGAAACAGTTTAAAAACAAAGACAGATGGTTTGATTTTTACATTTATTTTCGTTGATATTTTTCATTAAAATACATTCACATTTTGGGGCTGGAGCAGTGGCTCAGGGGTTATGGCACTGGCATGTGCAAGGACCTGGGTTTGAACGCCAGCACCACATACACAACTAAATGTCAAAGCAATGAAAACCAGATGAAAAAATTAAAAATAAAATTCTTTCTCTCACTGTCCCTCTCTCTCCTTTAAAAAAAATACATTCACATGTTGTATACTTTGGACATAATTACATTTTAATGATTAATTTTTCATAATCTTTTTTTTAAAGAGAGAGGGACAGCGAGAGAGAGAGAGAGAGAGAATCAATTTTATTTAGTTTTTCATGTGACTTTTGTTGCTCCAACACTTCATTGTGTACATGGTGCTGGGGTTTGAACTCTCATACTCGTACATGACAGGCAAGCACCGAAACCACTGAACCACCGCTCCAGCTCCTCAGAATCTTTATGTAAACATATTTATTTAACAATAGGATTGAATGATTTTGCTAAAAATAATAGCAGGAAAAATAAATTTTATAACAAATTTTCTGAATTATGTCTTTATTATTCATTAATAAGTAGTTATTAAAGGTTATTGTCTAATATTTCACCAACTCACATTCACATAAAACCACTTTGTATGTATTTTTGTCCTTATGAGTTTATTTCTGTCAAAGAAAATGGAACATATTTTATTCAACCATTGACAGTTTATTACTTAGTACTAAGATTTCTCTCTATGTTCTAGATAACGAGTACACTGTCAGTTGTATGATTTGCAAATATTTTCTTACCTTCTGTGGGTTGTCTTTTCATCTTTCTTGTGTCCTTTGAAGCACAAAGTTTAAATTTTGAAGTCTAATTTATTTCCATTTCCTTTGGTTGCCTGTGCTTTTGGTGTCATATCTAAGAAACCATCACCTACTCAAAGACCATGAGGATTTATCCCCGTGTTTTCTCATAAGAGTTTTATCACCTCAGGTCTATGAGCCATTCTTGGTCAATGTGTGAGAAAAGGGTCCAGCCTTGACCCTGGTGTGTGCATAGCTCATTGTCCCGGCAGCATTTACTGAAAAAATTCTTTTCCCCATTGGATTGCCTTGGCACACTTGTTGGCACTCCTGACTGTTGGCGTAATTGGTTGTAGATGTAAGGGTTTATTTCTGGCCTCACTATTGATTTATGTCTCACATGCTGCATTGCATGCTGTCTCGATTACTACAGCCCTGCAGTAAGTTTTGAAATTAAGGGGTATGAGTCCCCCAATTGTTCTTTTTCAAGATTGTTTTGGTTGTTTGAAGTCCTTGCATATCCATATGACCTTGAATACCATTGTGATTATGATCCACTTGTCAATTTCTACACACAAGGCCACCGAACTTTTGGTAGAGACTGCAAACTTTCCACAAATATGAGGTTGGATCTGACATTACTTACGTTATTTTTGTGGCTCACAGTGATTCTATGAAAAAGATATTAAGAAATTTTCTCAAGATCACAGTTAATGGGATACCAACTCTAGTATGTTTGATACTACAATCTTCTCATAATATGCTATCTCTAATAATAACTTCTTATGATTTTTGACTGTATGAGTTATTTTGGTATTTTTATATATTCTCATTACTCACAAAAGCTTACATAAATTATAACAGATAAAAATTATCTCCTAATTTGTTGCCATAGCACTCTGTGTAAGTCCCTATTATCACATGCCTGCACATTATGAAAACTGGCCTGATTTCCACCAGACCAGGAGGAACTTTGGGCAGAAATAAACCTGTTTGGTTCTTATGTCACCAGTGCCTTGAGAAGCATCTGGAAGAGGCAAGAGCTCTGTGATAGCTGAGTGAATAAATGATTGTGTTACACCCTTGACAATTCAAAGGCTGGCATTAGCAATTCCTTTTTGTTTTTGTTTTGCATGTCATAATTTATTTAGATGTTTAAGCTTTCACACTGAGTTTTTTTTTTCTTAGAGAGGGTCAGTGAGATAGAAATAATTTTTTATTTAGTTTTTCATGTGACACTTAGTTGTGTATATGGTGCTGGAGTTCAAACCCACATTCTCACGCATGCCAGGCAAGTGCTGTAACTGCTGAGCCACCGCTCCAGCCCTGAGTTAAATTTTTACAAGTTGGTGAACACTGACAAATTATGCTGCCAGAATCATAGCCACACTTTTCCAGATAGTATAAATAAGTGTTTGAACTAACATTACTACACATCACCATCGAATCAATTACATAATGAAATAAATTATTAAGTATCAAAATATTATGTTACACAGATCAAAAGGCATGTAAAATATGAGATGTCTGCTCAACTCATTAGCAAAAAACCACTTCCTTTTTTCTTTTCCTTTTTGACAAGAGAGGTTGAGAAGAAAAGGGTGAAAAATCACACTTCAAAAAAATGGGTAATACAAAAATACTAACAGCCCAATTGATAAATGGGCCAAAGAGCTAAATAGAGACTTCTCACCAGAGGACATTGATCAAGCCAATGAATACATGAGGAAGTGCTCTAAATCTCTAGTAATCAGAGAAATGCAAATGAATACCACATTAAGATATCACCTCACGCCAGTCAGAATGGCAAAGATGAAGAAAATAAACAATAATAGATGCTGGAGGCTGTGGAGAGATAGGCACACTAACACACTGTTGGTGGAGCTGCAGACTGGTACAGCCCCTCTGGAAAGCAGTGTGGAGAATCCTCAAAAAACTAGGGATGAGCCCACCATACGACCTTGCTATTCCACTCCTGGGAATCTTTCCAGGGGATTTAGAATCAGCACATTATAGTGCCACAGCACTATCTATGTTCATAGCAGCTCAATTTATTATTGCTAGACTATGGAAACAACCCAGATGTCCCTCACTGGTTGAATGGATCCAAAAACTGTGGTACATTTATACCATGGAATTTTTCACAGCAATTAGAAACAATGATATTGCAGCCTTTGAAGGTAAATGGATGGCTATGGAAGAAATTATGCTGAGTGAAGTCAGCATAACCCAGAGAACCAAGGGTCCAATGTCTTCACTCATCTGTGGAGGCTGGAGCTAGACCCTGGCCATTGAGAAAGGAGGGTCTAGTATCATGTTTTAAATATGGATAAGATGTAATGTCACACAACCTAATACATTTTTAGAGATGTTTTGGGAAGGGGAGGGGAGGGATAAGGGTGGGTAATTTGGGGGG
>PVKS010029179.1:0-25630 GCA_004027875.1 Aplodontia rufa
ATTCCTCCACAAACTAGCCATTCAATGCATGAGCTCTTCTGGGGGAAAATGCAAAAGGTAAAATTCAAGGTGGATATCCATGATCTGGTTTTTCCCCTCAATAACAAAGTTTATATCCACTGATTGATAATGTTTTGATAATGTTTCTCCCTCAACTGTATTTCTATATTCTAATAAAAAAAATAAAATAAAAAAAAAATAAAATAAAATAAACTTTTCACATTCATTACACTTTATAATAAAAAGGATCAAAAGATGATTCCAAAATAGAATTCAAAATCATGAAAGTAATTAAAAAGATAGAAAATACTTTAACCTTGAACAAGGGAAGATTGTAATAAATTGACTCCAAAACATTAAAGGAAAATAGCAATCTCTGTGAATATTCGCCAATTTAAAGTCATTTAAAGCTAGAAAGTATAAAAAAAAAAGATTTGAAAGACAAATGATGAAAATAATATTTATTTCAGTTATGAATGATTAAAAATTCATTTTATGCTTTTGTTAATGAATTATAGTTTCACACAATATAGGGATTCATTTTGACATAGTCACATATGAATGGAATAAAATTTGACTTACTTCAGAGCCTAGTACTTCCCTTTCCCCCTTTCTTTACCTTTTTTCTTCCTCTACTCTAATGGTCTTCTTTCTATTTTTTGATATTTCTTGTTTAATTAGTGCATATACATAAAGGTGAAATTCACTGTGGTTCATTCATATAAGTATGCAGAATAATTTGATCAATTTGATTTCAGTATGCCTCCCTTTTCCTATCCCTCCTCCCTCCCGGTTAATCCCCTTTCTTTACTCCACTCATCTCCCTTCTATTTTCTTGGGACCTCCCTTCCCTGTTCTTTTTTTTTCTTATTTTGGCTTGGCTTTTGCATGTGGGAGAAAACATTTGACCTTTGCCTTTCTGAGTCTGGCATATTTCACTTAGCATGATGTTCTCCAGTTCCATCCATCCACCAAGTGCCACAATTTCATTTTCATGTGAATAAAACTCCATTGTTAATATACACCACCAACAACTTAATTTTAAAATAAAATTATTGAATTAACAATTGTTACTATACTGGTATTGATAATGACTGCATTTATTAAATGATTACTTATTCTGAATAGAAAATGAATACATGTTATTTCATGCAATCAACAGCAACATTCAATAAAATAGTGCTTTTATAGTAGTTCATTTATAGAAATATGGGCACTAAAGACAGGTTAAAGAATTCACTCAAGGGCATAAAGAAAATATGCAGAAGAGTTAATATGAATTTATATGGAAAAGTCATAATTCCAATAAAATTAATTTTATAGAAATTATGCTAATGAGATACTCAGATCATAAAAATATGCATGTACAAGATTATCTATTCATAGCACCATTTTTACAATGGCATCCTTCAGAAGTCACATATAATGTATACATCATTAGGACTGGTTAAGTTAATGATGGTATGTGCATTATGAAATTTTTAAGCAGTCATTAAAATGATAATGTAGCTCATTCATTTACATTGAAAAATGACTGCAATATAGAGTTATATACTAATGAATTACATTGAAACAGAGAAGACTGATAACATTAATCTCTCCTTCCCACCAAAATATAACAAAAATAAATGTAAATGAATCCTAGGTGTCCCTGTGTGAGTATATATTCCTAAAGAGAATAAAGTAAAAAGAGTACAAGTTCAGAGCGGACTGGGAGAGGGATTGTCATATCATTTTAATTGGACTCTAGGGGTTTATTTTATTGTATTAATTTTTTATTGGTTTGCCTGACTCCAATTGCTGTTTATTTATTCAGGTTTGGGTCTGTGGACTTTCTTTTTCTTTCTTATTCGTTCAACGTAATCATACATATAGGAGGGAATCGTTGCCAAACAGTCTTGATCACATGCATAACGACAGAGCAAGCCAAGGCTGATGCCAGATCATGATTTCCCACCTTTTTCTTTCTTCCAATCCCATGTTTCCCCTACTTTACACCCATGTTAGTTAGGCTTCTCTAGGAAGTCAAAGTTTCCCCACTGGGTTGATAACTCCTTATTGCCTCCCTCCAGCTGCCTTGATATCCCTCTTATTCCTACCCCTGCTCCGTGTCCCCCTCCCTTCATCCCCCAGCTCCATAGGCAAGGTTCCCCCTTCTCGTGTAAAAATTCACCCATGTTGAGATTGTTTTTAGCTTAGTCAAGTTTCAGTCTGTTTCTGATTGTATTCTTGCTTCCACATATGAGAGAAACATTCGGCCCTTGAGTCTCTGAGTTTGAGATATTTCACTTAGCATAATTTTTTCCATCTCCATCCATTTGGCTGCAAATGCCATGATATTGTTTTCTCTAATAGCACAGTAGAATTCCATTGTATATATGTACCACAGTTTTTGAATCCACTGGTCCAGTGAGGGGCATCAGGGTTGGTCCCAAAGTTTAGCTATAGTAAACTGAGCTACTATAAACATTTATGAAACTGTATCTCTGTAATATGCCGATACTACCTCTTTTGGGAAAATACCCAGGAGTGGGATAAGGTGGTTCCGGTCCTAGTTTTTTGAGGAGTCTCCACACTGCTTTCCAGAGTGGCTGTACAAGCTTGCAGTCCCACCAACAGGGATTTAAAAGAGCAGTGAATGCTCCTCTTTAGGGAGCAGAGATCTTGCCGAAGGAAACTATTTGACAAATCCCAATCACAGAGAGGTTTGAAAACTCAAGTATTTTCAGGAATTTGTTGAACTTGAACAAACTAGCAACAGTAATAAATACAAATATTCATTTGTAAAAATTCTTACATAGGCACAATAATATAGTCATATATTTTAACATGTGAGTAATGAAACTTTTCGATAGTCTGATGAGGCTTAAGGACTCATTCTAAAAGCATTGCTAGATGTAGAACATAAAATACTTGATGTTGCAAGAAAAACTAGCTGCATCAAATGATAGCAAATTATGAAAAACATGACAAGTACATACCATTCTTTGTTTGTTAAGGATTCGAATTGTAGTACAAACATAAATGCATATAAAGTAACAATATGGTCCTAATCTGGAGTCACCCCCTCAAAGTCCACACTCAAGTCTCTTAATTCTTCTATATTTGTCCCGAAACATTATAAATTTATTTTTTGACTTCTCAGGGATGTGAACAGTATGTTACATTGTTGGTTATCTCCTTAGATCTCTCCCCATCTTCCCTCCTCTTCAGACCCCCACCACTCATCTCCCTGCTCCCTCCCCTATGTATCTATAATTCCCCTAGATTAAATGTTTCTATTACTTTGGAAGGTCTGGTACAAAAGAGCTTGACTACCTTTCATGAGTTTTGTTCTAGTGCCCAGAAATTTGGGAAAACATTTGACCCTTGAGTCTCAGGTTTGGCTAATTTAACTCAGTGTGATTTCTTCCATTGCCATCTATTTTCTTATTAATTCATTAAAAAATATTTAGCACAGACCCTGTTAGTAGTCATGGACTGAATGATTGTAAAAATGCTTTATTATTCTACTTGGTTACAAACTCACAGATATTGCTTGTCTACTGGGTTGTTTGTGTTCTGTTTAAGAATGCTAAATTTAGGTAGAACTGAATGAAAATATAATTTTTCCAATAGTCAAGTTATGGAATCAACACAGGTGCCCATCAATAAATGAATAAATCTAAAAATGTGGCTCAACATGGTGGCACACACCTATCATTCCAGCAGCCAAGGAGGATGAGGTCGGAGGATTGCAAGTTCAAAGCCAGTCTCAGCAATTTAGTGAGGCCTTAAGCAACTTATTTGTCCCAAAATAAAAAAAAATTAAACAAAGGCTTTGGGATGTGGCTTGGTAATTAAGTGCCCTTAGTTTCATCCCTGGTGTGTGTGTGTGTGTGTGTGTGTGTGTGTGTATACACACACACATAATGGTGTTTACTCAGCCATAAAGAAAAATGAAATTATGGCACTTGTTGGTAAATGAATGCAATTGGAGAATATCAGGCTAAGTGAAAAGGCAGAATGAGAAAATCAACAAAACGTTTAATGTTTTCTCTCATATATAGAAGCTAGAGCAAAATAAGAGAACAATGGGTGGGTGGGAATTGGATATCATAAAGACGGATGATTGGTGTGGAAGAAGGAGATTGAGGAGGAGCAAGAAGGGATGGAAAGGGGGAGGAAATAAGAAATGAATTTGAGAAATTATGCTGTATGCATATATAAATATTCCACAGGGAATTATACCTTTATTCATTTTTTAAAGAACAAATTAAAATCAATGAATGAGTAAACAAAAGGAAGAGCAGCAGAGTAGAGGAAGGGGAATATGGGGAAGGAGCAGGAGAGTGAAAGCAGATGCACAGGAAACTGAAACAGAGGACATAAATCCCATGTGTGCAGGATTATGTAAAGACCCCAGCTAGCATGTATAACTATACTGCACCACAAAACACTAAAAAGAAAGCTTTCACTTTCATAGATATACGAAATAAAGTTAGTGGCATCTTGAGATACCAAGTTAAAAGTGGCTGAGATGCTATTAATTTAAGCAAATAATTAATAATTTATATAAAATATCACCTATGTACAGTAGGAAAATGAGGAGAACAGAAAACAACTAAAACAGATGCAGCATCTAAGGAAAACAACAGAAATGGGAAGAAAGGAATATATTGGTTCAGTTTATACTTTTGCTTTTATTTCCATTAAAACCTATGTATTTCCACCTGATTTTAACTAAATGCATAGTAATTTTTTAAAAAAAAGTTCTTTTAAAATTGATGCATTGCATGAGTTCTCTTATCCCATTTCTGTAAATTATGTAAATATGTAGAAAGATTTTTTAAAACGTTATCAGTGATTAGCTATGGACAAGATTTCAGGTAGTATTTATTTATTTTTATTTTCCAAATTATTTGAACCACTGTACATTAATACCTAGAAATATTCCAAAATATATGTGCTTATAAATTTAAAATACATAGCATTCACCTACTGTTCAGAACTTAAGAGATGGGTGTTGTTATGGTTTGGATGTGAGATGTCCTCCAAATCTCCTGCATGAGAGGCAATGCAGGAAGACTCAGAGGAGAAATGTCTGGGTTATCAGAGCTTCAATCCAATCATTGAGATATTCTGCAGATAAAGATTAACTGACTGGTAACTGAAGGCAGCAAGAAGGCTGGAGGAAGTGGGTCATTGGGAGTATGGCTTTGGGTATATATATTTTGTATCTGGAGTAGATTCTTTCTCTCTGCTCTCTAGAGCCATGCCTTTCACCATGATGTTTTACCTCATCTTGAGCCCTAGGAATGCAGCTTGTCTTTCTGAAACCAAGAGCCCTAAAATAAAATTGTCCTCCTAAAATTGTTCATGTCAGGTCCTTGGGTCACACCAGAAAATAGCTGACGAAAACAGGTATATAACATAATATCAATTATAGTCAATGGAAACACAAACTAAGTTTGCATTTAAGTAAGTTTATCATACAGTGAAGAATGTTGCAAGTTAATGCATGAAATTTACAGACAAAAATAAAAAAAATTCTTGTAAGAAAATATACAAGAATAAATTTTTGAAAAATCTAATAAAATATGAGAACTTAAAATTTTAAAACTGATAAAAGTTGTTTTATTAAAGTAAAATAACTGCACATTTACTAATTTCACATTTAGATTTTAAATATCTTTAAAACTATTCATATGACAAAATTTATCCTGATTCTTCTATAATCTTGTCTGTCATTTCATATGACATAAAAATTCTGGCATAAAAGTTATTGATTTTTCTAAATCAAAGTTCTATTATTCACTGTGGCAATTCAGTGTTCAAAAATGAGACTACTGAATTCATTCTTTTTAAAACATTCTTTTATGAATTAAAATATATACTGAGTCCAACTACATGTTAGGCATAATATTAATTATGAGGATTTAAATACATAAGCTCTCTGGTTCTACTCACAATGATCATATATGTCTGTGTAATGGATCAATAGTCACTGATCAATGTCATCAGGTTTGTACAGCAAAATTTCCATATGCTTGTTGTCTTAAAATAAACTAACTTCTCTCCGTTCTGAAGGCTGTGAATTCACTGTCAAGGTGGTGGCAGAACTCGAGGTCTGGTGAGGGACTTATATAAAGGAATGTCATCTTGCACTGTACTGTCATGGAGGACACAGTAAGTCTTTTTCTCTCTTTATAAAGACATTAAGCCCATTATGGAGGATCCACAGGGGCTCACTAAATATAATTACCTCCCAAAGGCACCATCTCCTAATGCTTCTCATTAGAGGCTAGCACTTCAACATATGCATTCTACAGAGACACAAATATACAGTCCACAACAACCTATTAATGAAGGTATAATTAAAATTGAAAGGATGATTCCAAAGAAAGAAATAAAAACATGAAAAGGATACAAAGCAAAGAATCTGATTTGGACTTCAACAAAAGGAAGACTATTCTGGGGGAATTAGAATTGGGTTGCATTACAAAAACCAAATGGGAATTAGAAGGAAGGGAAAGCACTGCTGCCTTTCAAAAAGTACCATCGTCCTCTAAAAGGGAATATTATATAGGAATATTTCCTGGAAATTCCAAAATCCTAGATGCTAACGTACACAATAAGGGAGAAGTTGAGTCTCTTAGAACAAAATTTAAAAGGCAGGGAAGTCACAAAAACTACATCCTATTCTAGGTAACATTAAGGAAAACACTATAAGGTTTTAAATGTGAGGATTATGAAGTATTGAGCAGAGTAAATTATTGATTTTTGTAATTTTAAATTACTTTGGCTGCATCTTGAAAACCAATTAAGAGAAGGTACAGAAACCAAGAAACAGACTGTTGTTAACTTTCTTGTGAATAGATGTACTCTAGTCCTCAAATTACTGTTTGAACCAACTAATTATCATACTCTTTCCCTCATATATTAATGACTTGAGTAAAATTCTGAGATAGTTCAAAATAGATTTGATCCTCGAGCAAGGAGAAAGATATGGGTCTAATTTCAACTTTCTGCAAGTGGCTACCCAGTTTGCACAGCACCGTTTGTTGAAAAGGCTGTCTCCCCTCCATGCAATATTTTGTCCCCCTTTTTCAAAAATCAGATGTTTAAAGATTTGTGGGTTTGTTTCGGGGTCTTCTATTTTATTCCATTGGTCTTCTTTCCTATCTTGATACCAGTACCATGCTGTCTTTGTTACTACAGCTCCATAGTATAGTTTTGGATCTGGTATGGCGAAACTGCCTGTTTTGTCTTTCTTGCTTAGTAATGCTTTGGCAATTCTAGGTTTCTTATTGTTCCAAATGAATTTGAGAATTGGTTTTTCTATGTCTCTAAATAATGACATAGGTATCTTAATAGGGATAGCATTAAATCTATATAAAGCTTTTGGTAGAAGGGCCATTTTTATTATATTAATTTTGCCTAACCAAGAGCATGGGACATCTTTCCATCTTCTTAGGTATTCTTGGATTTCATTCTTCAATGACCAATAATTTTCATTGTAGAGATGTTAATTCCCAAGTATTTTATTCTTTTTGAAGATATTGTGAATGGGACTGATTTCCTGACATCTTCATCAGTCCTATTATTAGTAGCATATAGGAAAGCTATTGATTTATGTATGTTGATCTTGTAGACTGCCACTTTGCTAAATCTGTCTATAAGTTCAAACAGTTTACTGATGGAGCATTTTGGATCTTCCAGATACAGGATCATGTCATCAGCTAAAATGAGAGTTTGACTTCCTCTCTTCCTATTTTTATCCATTTGATTTCTTTCTCTTGCCTAATTGCTCCAGCTAGGGTCTCAAGAACAATATTGAATAAAATTGGTGAGGGCGGACAGCCTTGTCTTGTTCCCAATTTTAGTGGAAATGCTTTCAGGTTTTCTTTGTTTAGCATTATACTAGCTGAGGGTTTAACATACATAGCCTTTACATAGTTCAGAAATGTTCCTTTGATACTTATCTTCTCTAGAGTTTTGAGCATAAAAGGGTGTGGGATTTTATCAAAGGCCATTTCTGTATGCATTGAGATGCTTATATGGTTATTGTCCTTAATTTTGTTTAAGTGGTGAATTATGTTAATTGTTTTGCGTATGTTGAAAAAGTCCTGCATACCTGGGATAAAGCCCACTTGATTATGATGGATTATCTTCTTGATAAGTTTTTGAATACGTTTTGCTAGGACTTTATTAAGGATTTTTGCATCCAGATTCATCAGGGATATTGGTCTGTAGTTTTCTTTTTTTGATGTATCCTTGTTGGGTTTTGGAAGAAGAATGCATAGAATGTTTCAGAAACGACCTCTATCAAGACACACTGTCTTTGGCTCATGTAAATTATTCAGTAAAACATCCCCTTTTTAGGCATGGATTAATGCAGACAGTCACTTATGTTAGAAATATGTCTCTTTGGCTGTGATTTATCTTTACTGGCTTAATTTCAGGTAGGCATTCTGTCAGTGTGATGAACATGCGCTCAATATCTCCAGGATTGCTTATTGAAAGAGTAATAGTTTTGTCATATGAGAAAGTGGCATTGGAAAAGCGAGTGTGCCTCAGAGCACAGGGGATAACCAGCCTTGGTTAACAAATCTCCTCTGTTAGTGGGGAAATTGTGATCTTTTGTTTGAAAGCTCTGCCAACTAATGCATGAGAAGATTGTCAGAGTGATTGATTTTGCCTTCCAAAAGATTATAGAAGATACACTGGGCAGAAAAATCAGATGTTTGCCAATATTAACACAGAATGTCAGAACTTGAAGTCCTTTGGGGAAAACCCTGGAAGAAATTAGCTAAATAGAAATCAAAATCAAAAACATGAGTAATTTCAAACAGTAAAAAGAATCATTTTTAATAAATTTGTGTAAATTTTTGTGAAGATCTTTGAATCAATAGATGTACTTATAAGAACAAAAGTAATCAAGTAGATATGTCCTAGGTAGATTGTTCAAAAGATAATTTTTTATTAAAATATTTACAATATTTTTAACAAAAATTTAGGAAATACTACTTTTATCAAAGTAAAGTATGGTGGTACTCTAGTAAAGTGATTCAAGTGCTTTCACCAACAGATAAAACCAAACATTTTTATTTGGTTGTTTCCACTTTGTGATGGGTTAGATACTAATAAAAACAAATAAATAGAAGGCTGGAGAAGTGACAGAGCAGATTCGGCACTTGCCTGGCATGCATGAGTGCATGGGTTTGAACATCAGCAGCACATACACAACAAAGCTTGCAAGGATTGAAAATCACATGAAAAACTAAATAAAATTGATTCTCTCTCTCTCTCTCTCTCTCTTTCTTTCTCATTGTCCCTCTCTCTTAAAAAATAAATCAATAGAAAATATTGGATAAATGTGATTGCACTTTTAGTCTATTGCTGAACTGAAAAGATGGTGAAAAACCTGCCGATGCAATTAGGATTAATTTAAAATCAGAGTGATATACACGAATTAGCATTTTCTTTGCCCTGATGATGATGAAATATTGTAGTTTAAAAAGATCCATAAGGAACCCAATAGTCGCCCTAAAGATATTTGGCCCATGAAAGAATGTGATAGAAGAAATTAGGACTTAAGTCCCCTATTGAAGAGATACTTTGAAGTGCTACATCAACAGTGAAGTAGTACACATTCTCTAAAAGAGAAAAATCATCTCATAGGCAGAGTGACATCAAGCTATGATATGTATTCTTTTTAATTTTTAGCTGTTGAAATACAAACAAATAAAAAATGATCATTATTATGGTATTAAAGGGAAAATTAATATCACATATTTAGGGCATGCATATCAACTACATATAAAGTTTTAAAAATCTTGACCTGAAAAATTGAATATTAAATCTTGCATGTTTGTCCGTTTCAGAACTCCTGCCAGGAATAGAGAAATAAAAAAAGAGACATTTATTCTTAGTTTATGTTCTAAGGATTTCCCAAGTTTGTATACACAAGGGACTTGCTTTTAAAGCTTTCCAGCTACTTCACACTTTTAATTGTTCCCTAACTAAATCTCTGTACTCTTGAGTATATTTTGATCATTTTGTGCAATAAGAAATTGGTAGGCATTTATCAGTGACATAAAGCAAGAACAGCATAAGTGGCAAGAAAGCATCATTTTCTAGATATCCCCTCATCTCCAGGGTTCTCAGGAAATTCAAACAGGGCTGCATCCCACTCCCTTTCAGTTCAAAAATTTTTTTCTTAATAATGTAACTGTTTAAAGAAAAGTTCTTTCAATTTATATAAGCAAAAGTTATTTAAAGCAAAGCATAACATTTCTTCTAACTATAAATTTAAGTCTTTATGATGAATGAAAACATAACAGAGAAAGTCATAATTCCTAGTTCTAGTGAAAATATTTTTTAAAAAGTAGCTTCAGGGTTATTAGCTGAAAATTGGTATAGTATAGCATTTAATTTAATACCCATCTATTGTAAATGCCTTAATTTAAGTGAAACTACATTGATTTTCTTTTTAGTTTCAAATGATACATAAGAAAAATTACATAATTCCAATTCATAATAATAGCTATAATTTTAACAGCATGATGTTCTCTTATATGTGAACTAAAAATAATTTATATGTGACAATGGAAATGAGGTAGATTTATCACATAAGTCTTTCTAAATGAATTTCAATCAAGGTATTTTAAAAAGCTATATATTATTAATTCAGCAAGCATTGTTGTAAACTCTAATACGTGCCAGGAATTATTATATCAATAGAGAGACATTCTTCTGTAAGCTATTGCTTCTTCTCTTTTCATTGCTTTCAATAATAGTATATTGAAAGGTATGATTCTGAAATGTCACTCCGGTGGTTGTAGATATTATCTCCGATCTGTCAGGGAGAGTTGCTATGAACTCAGCATACATTGCATACCTTCAAATAATAGTGAGACGTGTCAGTCTGAAAAGTAAGGACATGCTGCTTGGACACATGTCACAACATGAAATTTGAATTCTGTGCCATATGTATTAAGTTTCATAGGGTAGAAAATATTCCTGGATATTTGAATATTACAAAGGCCAAATTCGGTTGATTTATGGGGAGATTTTCACAGGTTTCAAGTGAACAGTGTTTTCACAACAATTCTGAAATGTACCACCTAAAAGTATTCCAAATTTTTAAGACAGAAGGTGCAATTAGGGAAGTTTTGATAAAACTGAAGTGTGACTCTGACATTTGTTGTATAAAGTTCCTGGTTGTATTAATTTGCAGGACTATAACATATTTTCACAAACTGATCCTTATTAGTCTTTGTGTTTAAGATAGCACCAATTTATTTCCTTAAAGTTTTCATAAGTCAATTGTTTAAAAAATTCAGGCTTATAGAGCTAAAATCGAGGTAATTGCATAGATCTTTCTTTTGGTTGGCCTTAGGAGACAGAGATTTCTTTGCTTTTCCAGTTTTTAGAAAATACCTACATTTCTTAGCTCGTGGTCTCTTCCATCTTTTATCTTCAATGTAAGCAGTGTAGCACCATCAAATCCTTCCAATTTTTACTCTCTTCTCCAGAGATCCTGATTCTTCTTATGTTGTGGGGTCCAGTTATCAACACATAGTGAGACCACCAGAGAAAAAAAAAGAAAAAAATTTATTTGGGGGGAAGAGAAGGAACAGCAAAGAGAAGATACAGGCTGGTGCACCAGGGCATCTGCTCCAAAGCAAAGTTCAGGAAGAGCAGCAGCCCTGAGTGACTCAAGGAGGCTGCTTTGAAAGGAATATTTTTACAGGCTTACAAACAGACTTTCAAAAGTGGTCTTTCTCCAAGAGATGCAATTAGCAAGTTTCAGTTTATCTATTTCAAATTGTACCTAGCGAGTTAGCAGGGCAGGCTAGGCGGGGAGCCAAACTATCTGTATCTGAAACCAATAACTTGTGGGAACCTCTGGAGGGATGCTTCCTAGAGACAGCCACAATGACCTTGACTATGAGCACTTTATGTTATCTCGAGTATTTCTGTCCATTCAGCAAAACTCAATCTTAATTAAATATATTTATTTTATAGCAGGGGGTTTCTACCCTTTACGCTTATGTTCCCTTACAGAGTCCCTGTGATTATGTTGGAAGCATTCAGATTATCCAAACGTGTCCAAAAATATTTAATCATGCTATTTGTAATAAGGATATTTTTGACATTTGACCCTATCAGGTAATAGTCACAGGTACCACAGATTAAAATATAGATAGTTTTTGGGGTATTGCTCAGTCTACTTCACTTTGTAAACTTGGGGAAGTTACTTAAAGTTCTTTGATTTTAATTTCCTTGTCAAAAAAAATGTTATTAGTGCAGATGTCCTGACTAAAATTGTTTTTGTGTATATGTGTGTGTGTATACTGTATACCTATTTACATATCTGTAACCATATCTATATCACAGATATGTAATATGTAAACACATCATCAATTTATATATTTATTGATCTACTTAGGTATCATTAAGATGGTGCCTGACACCTAATGTGACCCATGGCTATGTGTTAATTATCTTTAATATGAACATTGGTTCATACATTTAAATAACTGAAGACTTCTTAAAATCATAAAAGCATTATCACTATGTTATTGACAGCTACGTATTTTGAACTCTGAAAAACTAAGTTGTGTTAAGAACTTTTAATAATATCAATAATAATAGCAAGCACTGTGAATTTTTATTTTATGTGCCTTCTTTAATGTATTTATTATTTTAATCACTCACCGTCTCCCTTTCCCATTTCAATCCATCTCAATACTCCTTGTGAGTTTAATGCTCTGAATATATTCTTGAGGAACATATTGAGCTAGTTTGGGAATACTTTATAAATGTTTTTAATTTGAGTAAATGGCATATTGCTGTGGTATTCATTATCTAGCTTATTTTTCCACACTGCTAGGTTCTCAGATATCTTTGATTAAAAGTACAGTCTTTGAAATAATATAGCATGAGTTTCTATGGGGCTAACACTTCATATATATTTGATGTAGAAAATCCACATCACCTTTCTTCTTGTTGCTTTTAGGTTATTCCTCTGGCTGCATCCTCAACATTTGAACTTGTTTTCTATTCCCAGTGATGGACACATAAATCCATTTTAAATGTATAGTGCAGTTAGTATAATTTTTCCATTATGGAGTTGTGCTTGAAATGTGAGATACATATGGAGAGGGACACCTTGGTTCTTAATTCATGCAATTCCTTAATTATAATAACTAATGCCAGTTTAGCTTAATAATATTTTTTATAAATAACACAGCAATGCAAGTCTCTTTATGTCCTCATTAACTCTTGAATATATTACACTTTTCCTTTGTCAAAGTGAATGAAACTTCCAAAGTAAGATAAACTCAAATCATTTTGTCATTTTCAGACCTTTTATCTTCCCTTCAAACAACTGGACTTTATTGCTATGCAACATATCTACCATAATAAGAAAGAAACTTCCTGTAGAGTACTTACACCTAGTATTGTCATTAAAAGTTTAAGATATATTAATCAATTTTTAAGTAAATTTTATTTTAGAATAAATTTAGTATTATAGAGAAGTTCCAAGTATAGAACCGAAAATTTTTACATATTCTTTACATAATTTCCCACATTGTTAACATATGATATTAACATGGTAAAAATATGAATGGGACATTGGTGCATTACTCTTAACATTTGAGATTTTGCCAGTGTTCCCATTAAAGTGTTATTTCTGTTCTAAGATCCACACCGGTTCACTACATTGTGATTAGTCATCCTGTTTCCTTGGGCTCAACTGATCTGAGAGCTTCTCCTATTTTCCACTGAGAAGACCTTAAGGTATTAGGGAGAGTTAAGTCTTTGATCTAGATATCTGTTGTTGCTTTACATATTATTAGATCTGATTATATGGTCTTATGGTGAAAAAAGTTACAACACAAATAAACTGACAATCACATTATATCATATACAGGTTCTTGATATCCTCATGCCAATGGAAAAGTTAACTTCCATTACTTGGATAGGGTAGTGTTTAATGGGTTTCTCTGTGTTATCCTCGGTTTTTTGGTATTGGAATGTGGTGGAGCCCTACAGCAGGAGGCATCATGTGGGAGTTTTTAGGGTACTGTGGTGTTCCTTCAAAGGTGACTGTTGGACACCAGTCTCTTCCTCCCTCTACTTCACATCCTGGTCATGAAATGAACAGTTTGCTCTACCACATATTCCCTGCCTCAATGTGTAGCTTTTCTACAGGCCCAAAAGTCATGGGGAGAGCCAACTATGGACTAAAAGTTTCAAAAGCTTTCAGCCTAAAGAAAACTTTCATCTTTACAAATTGATTATTTCAAGTATTTGTTATAGTAACAGAAAGTTGGCTAACACAGGTGATTATAACAGAATACCATGGAGTATTTTTGTTTTCAATTGTAGAGTCTGGGATGTCTAAGATCAGTGTACTGATGTAACATGGAGCATGAATGTGTAGGTTCTTTGTCTCTGAAATTTGAGGAAGGAAATCCATGGACATGAAGGTGAGAGCAAAGTACAGAGATTTATTAAACAGAAAGAAAACAGGGATCCTAAAGGGGAGGGACCCCGAGAGATTGATGCCAACTGGTGTCTGTTGTCCAGCTATGTTTTAAAAACATATTAATGGCCTAGCATGGGTGATTGGTGGGTTGGGGGATGGCAGCATGGACCAATCCAAACTCTTCAAGCTCTGAGCTTAATAAGTCAATCAGAAGTTGTCATTTCAATCCCTTATTTACAGAATTAAGAGAACAGGTGCATTCTGTGGTTTGACACATCTGTTGGGGAGAGAAAGTACTGCAGGTTGGAGCCTATTTTGTGGTTGGCTGTTGCTAGAGTAGCTAAGGAAAGACTTTTGAAGCTGTGAGGAACAGAAACTTGTATTCTTACCCAGAAATCATTGTGGTTAAAGCTGACAGGGAGTGGCAAATCGCATACCTGCTGTCCTCCATTCCTGATGTCTCCTTTCACATTGGAATGATGTTGCCCTCCCCTTCTTTCCTTTTCTAAGGCCCTTATCCTGGCAATCTATCTTCCTGCCTCACTGACAGATCTAGTGTCTGGTAGTGGCACTCTCTCTAGTTTACATCCTCAGATGACTAAGAAAGACATATCTATTCTGTGGCGGGCGGTACCCAGGGCCCACGCCACGCAGGCAGCTTTAAGATGGTGGCTGGCGGCTGGCAGCTGGCCAAACCAAGTCAGCTGACCTCTTGCTGTTCCTGGTTCTTGTGCTTGCAACATCTGACCACCTAGGGACAACCAATAGGAGCCGGCAACAGAGTTTTCTTCCTCATAGCAACAGCCTACGGATTGGTTCACTTTTACTATTTAAGCTGTTTGACTT
Source organism: Aplodontia rufa (assembly GCA_004027875.1). Classification (NCBI taxonomy): domain Eukaryota; kingdom Metazoa; phylum Chordata; class Mammalia; order Rodentia; family Aplodontiidae; genus Aplodontia; species Aplodontia rufa. Next base: position 15,329 of record PVKS010029179.1, read on the forward strand.
CCTGAATAAAGAGAGATCTCCACAAGCAACAAGAGTGTACACGTCGTTATTGCCTCTTTGCTGGTCGAACGCGGCACTATTCCATGCATACCTTTAAAAGGCGGTTAATCCTGTTTATTAGAGATCTACTCTCATGACCTAATTACCTCCCAAAGGAACCACCTCCTAATACTATCACATTCTGGGTTAGGATGACAACACTGAATTTTGGGGAAAGATAAATATTCAGTCTATAATTGAGAAGCACAAAAACAGTATTTCCATTCCCTCCCCAACCTTATGTCATAAAAACTCTCTCAATTCAGTATTTGTAGACATGACAGTCATTATCATGGTATACAGGATACAGCTTCTGAATGATGGTCAAAATTTGATAGCCTATTGTGTTGCTAAATGAAATATAATACTGGTCCTTCATACAGAGGTTACACAGTCAGTATGCAGTTTCTGAATTCATGTCTTTCTGTGCATTTCTTCTTATTTTGATTTTAACTCTGATTAGATAGATGAACACATAGATAGATGTAAAAGTAAGATTCTTCCACAGACAGTAATTGTTCCATATTATCAGAATTAATCTTTTCTGTTATCAAAATGAATTTTTAGCAGGAAACAAAAATTAAACTACTACTACCAAACAACACTAAAGTAAAGCAAAACACACTCAACTTTAAGTCCATGAGGAAAAATGCAAGTGTAAGTTACACCATAGCAAAATCCCACTTTAAATTAAAATGTATTTAAGTGCATCTAAATGAAGTATGAAAATATAAAAATATTAACATATATAATATGTTAGAAAATGCTTAACTTATTATTCCATGTACTATAATAAGACAGTTATTCTTCTTCATTAATTAAGAAGAGTGCTGTTTGAAGACTTAAGAGGCTACAAGGAAGAGTCCATTAAATGCATTAAAATGAAAATCATGATTGTCAAAGTAAAAACCATGCTGGGAGTAGTAAGAATGAAATTGAAACCATAGAAAAAACAATTAGAAATTCACAGATATGCTTGAAAAACACCCTTAAAACACAAAAGAAGGAAGTAGACAAATGCAATTCCTGAGAAAATAAAAATAATAAGAGGGCTAGAACTTAGAAATTCAGCTTAAGTATAATAGATGTTCTCATGGGAGAGAATATCTTAAATGAATGAGGCAATAATCAAAGGTACACATCTGGGGAAAAAATGTAAATTCAGGTTGACTATCCTATTCAGGTAAACTTCCTAAAGTAAAATCAAATATATGAGTGTGTTGTGTATACTTATTATCTTTGTGTAAAGGTGTGTGAGAGAGTGTGCATATGTGTATGCATATTGTATCATAAGATACATTAATTGCAATGGAAGAAAAACCAGATCTTTATCCTTACTGTTCTTCAATATTAATAGATATAAAACATTGAAAAACATCTATTACAGTTTTAGAGAAAAAAATCATAACTCTATTAAATCTCAGTGGTAAAAATATTGAAGATTTTAAAGATTTCAAATATTAACCAAATAACATTATTATTTAGATCACACACACATGAATGTAATTTAAACTCAATTAATTGAAAAGAAGTAGCCAGGCTAATCATGATACATAATCAAAAATACTGTACAAAGGTGTATATATAGATAAATCTTACCTATAAATACAAGTGGAACTCACTATAATAAAATATAAAATAAAATTCAGAAGTATATTCCATGAAAATGTTGGCAATATAATATATAAAATTGCCACATCAAATAGAAAAAACTACAAATATGTATGCAACAATTCATAATTTACTCCACATAAAATAATTTAACTAGTAAAAACAAATATTTTTATACATGGTTAAAAGAACATTGAATTTAATAAGCATCAAAATTTTTGCTAGGTGTATAATAAAACATATAAATATATCCTTGTGTGTAAAATATCTTCTTCAGGAAATTTCCAATTAAGAATAGAAAAATAAGGTCTAAAGCAGTAACTCAGATATTACAGAGCTTGTCTGGCATGTTCAAGGCCATAGGTTCAAACCCCAGCACCATATATACAATAAAGTATCAGAGCAATGAAGGACATATGAAAAACTAAATAAAACTGATTATTTCTTTCTCTTTGTCCCTCTCTATATTAAAAAAAATAGAAAAGCTAGTTAAAAATGGTTTGAAAAGGAGGCGACACTGTCATTCATCTTGTAAAAGATGAATTTTAGTTTAAATGTGGCCTAATAAGTTGGACTACACGTATTTAACTTTTACATTTTTTTTAAAGAAAGAGAGGGGAGTGAGAGATAGAGAGAAAGAGAGAAGTAATTTTTATTTAGTTTTTCTTGTGACTTTCATTCCTTGGACTCTTTGTGGTGTACATGGTGCTGGAGTTTGACCTCCAGTACTTGCGCATGCCAGGCAAGCGCCATAACTGCCAAGCCACCGCTCCAGCCCTCAACTTTTGCCTTTAACACTTAATTTCCATATATTCTTAAAGTGTTCTTTAGATCTCATCTATTTCATATGAAAAATTGAATAACAACAATAGTATCCATACCTTAAAATGGTTGTAATAAACTAAATCCATCTGCTGGTTAATGCCATTCTTCCTTATGGCTGAGTAATACTCCATTGTGTGTATATACCACATTTTCTTTATCCATTCATCTGTAGAGGGGCACTTGTGTTGGTTCCACAGCTTAGCTATTATGAATTGTGCTGCTATAAACATTGATATGACTGCATCACTGTAGTATGCTGACTTTAGATACTTTGGATATATACCAAGGAGTGGGATAGCGGTATCAAATGGTGGTTCCATTTCTAGTTTTTTGAGGAATCTCTATACTACTTTCCAGAGTTGTTGTACCAATTTGCAGCACCACCAACAATGTATAAGTGTATGCTTTTACCCAACATTGATTACTATTTATATTCTTGAAAATTGCTATTCTAACTGGAGTGAGATGAAATCTTATTGTAGTTTTGCACTCACTAGCAAATGGATGGAACTTGAGGCTATCATGCTAAATGAAATATGCCAGTCACAAAATTCAAAGTTCAAATGTTCTCTTTGATAGGTGGACACTAATTGAAAAATAAGGAAAAGATCAAGGGAATAGTCAAAAGGGAAGGAAACAGAAGAAAGAGGGATGAGATAGAAAAAAACTGTGGAATGAATCATATTTAACTTTCCAATGTTCATATATGACCATACCAGAATGAATCTCATCAATCTGTTCATCAGCAAATAACTAAATTAAAAAAATATAGTAAAGAAAAAGATTGGTAGAGTAGAAGAAAGAGAACCAGGAATTGGGGGAAAGGGAAATACTGGAGTAGGAATTGAAATGTTATACTCCATACTTTTATAAATATATCACTGATCAGTTAATTTTCATGTATATCTAGAAAGAACAAAGGGTGGGAGAAAGGCAGGGAAGGGGCAATACTGGGGAACTGAATTAGAAATAGTTATACTAATGGCTGTTATAATTACATCATTGTATAGTCTATTATCATCTATAACCGAAAAGGACAAAGGGAGGGAATAAGTGAGGGAAAGGGGAAATATTGGGGACTGAATTTGAATCAGCTATACTTCATGCTTTTACAATTATGTTATGGCATATTCTAATGTCATGTATATCTTAAAAAGATAAAATAAAAATAAATTAATTAAAAATGATTGTAATGATCATTTGAATACTCCAAGTTAAATGTTTTAAAGTAGAAATGGCATTATGTTTTTAAAAGTGGTTAATAATATTTTGATTGTTTTTAATAAAAATGAACTCATTAACTTAATAAAAATTCAGAATTTTGGTGAAATATCACCATTTTTAATATCCATTTATATACTTTAGTTTTAAATTAACAAAAGGATTAGAATACAAGTTTAATTGATGACTTATGTTGGTCAATATAAATTTGTTTTTATTGAAATCTAATTTATGATATTTTAAAATCATTATTGAATAATATAAAATTTAAATAAATGTAAAAATTCACTTTTTAACATTTCATTGAGTATCTATATCATTAAGTCTTTAAAAAATCTTATTTACAATGTTTTTGTTTTTATTTTTTGAAGGTCTATCTATATGTGTCTAAGCTTCATGTGTTAGGATAAAAACAAAAATAAAAAACGTGAGGTATTTAAAGGAAGGAATAGATATTATCTATGTAACTTTTTTGAATGGAATAAAGTATTTGACACACAATATTATATATAATAGTTACAAAGAAATAAAAAAAGAAGCCATGAACCTAACACCCAGCTTGATAGTATTAATCCACACTCTAGGTCCCTCTGTATCACAGATCCCAGATTCCTGACTTACCCTAAATTAGAAGTAGCAGAGAATAAGCCTGTAAACAAAGTGTTAAGAATTTCTGACTTAATGTTCATTAAAATATGATATAATATTCTGAGAATACTTCAAAGACATGTTTTCACTGAATATTGTTCCTAAGATTTTTCCAAATTGATGGTGACAAAATTATTGACTACAAAATTTTTACATTTTATGCAAGCATCATGAATGATTTGTCCAGTTTTCATAGATGGACACTTGAAATTACCAGTGGTGAAAAGTTTTATATATATATATATATATATATATATATATATATAGTTTTAAATATGAAAAGTCTAATAAAAGTGAAATGAATTTCTTATCTTACAGTTTGCTCCTTTTGTGTGATTGTGTGCATGTGTAATTACCTATTTCAAAATTTATTCCAAAATTTGTTAAAATACTTAACACATGCACCAAGAGTATGTTCCAAACTTCTTGATTCTTACCGATAATAATTCTACATATAATTCTTAATTTTCACCACTCTGGAAAATATAGAATGGAATCCCATAAGGGGTCTTATTATTTTTTTCTTTACTTGTCCATGATCTTATTTGTATGTAACATTGAAGTTCTTTCCCATTTAGTTATTATTTGTGCACTCATTTCTTATAACAGATTGTCACCATGATGTTTTAGGGGGGACTGCATTTTAACTTGTAGCACTTTGATAATTAACATATCAATACACCTGGAACTAATGAATCCCATAGTTAGAACGAGAAATAGATATAAAGGAGCATAAAAAGGAAGACGCAGAAGGCAATGACACTGGACAGAAAGTATACTAGGCAATTATTTTTTTAAAAAAGAAGAATCTATTCTGAAAATCAATCTCAGCCATTATAGGTAGGAGGTTGCTACTGTGTCTGAACTGAACATTGCTTCCTGCTGTTTCTGTCAAGAAAAGAGACATTGTGATTTCCAGGGTAATTTCCAACCTTGTGATATGAGGTTGGCAGTCTGCCCCTCCAGCACGCTGGAAGATCTTACAAATGAATGAAAGGCAATTTCACCTCCATCGTGGGGTGATGTTATAAGGTGTGTTCTTTTCAAGAAAGTATAATACAAAATCTAATCTTTCAAACGTAAAACATTGCAAGATGCTTATTGAATCTTAGCTTCAAATTATTTTAGTACTTTTTTCTGCGATTAATGGGTTGGGAAAAACATTAATATATTTGTTCAATTTAATATGATCAATCACTTAATAATTTTAAATGGCTTCCCATATAATGATAATAGGATACTACAACAATATTTAGAAATTAATAGAAAATTTAATAATTAGTTTCACAATCAATAAAGATGGGACATATGTAGTTATAAACCAGGAATCATGCAAATAGGTAACACATTTGTTGGAAGTAAAATCTTTTAAATTTTTAATTTTCTTCTTAAAAAATATTTATGGGGCTGGAGCAGTGGCTCAGTAATTCCAGTACTTGCCTGGCATTTGCAAATACCCAGGTTCAAACCCCAGCACCACATACACACCTAAGTATGTCAGAGGAAAAAAGGCCAGATGAAAAACAAATAAAATTGATTCTCTCTCTCTCTTTCTCTCTCCCCTTCTCTCTTCCTTTCTCTTAAAAAAAAAAAGAAAAGAAAATATTTACAGTAGTGGGACCGATCCCACACCCCCAAGCATTCTAGTAAGTGCTACATTCCTTGACCTGTAGTGTGAACATAAGAATAAGGAGAAGCTGTGTCTACTACAAATGTCTTCAGACAACATTAGCTGCCATGTTTCTGATACATACATTTTAAAAATAGGAGCTTATAAATTAATTATTATAATAATTCAAATTTTCTACTTCTACAATTTTCCTATTAATTTCCAACAATTTTCTTTCTAGTTATTAAGCCAAAGGAATTGAATACAGGCACTCACAAAGATACTTACACACCGGTGCTCATGGCAGAAATTTTGAAAACAGCCAAAATGTAAACAAAACCTAGCAGTCACTGGAGAAAGAAGCTAGGGAGAAATGGGGAGTTTTTATTTAATGAATATGCAATTTCTGTGTAGGATGATTAAAATTTTTTGTAATACATAGTGGTGATGGATATACGACATTGAGGATACAATTAGTACAATTATATGCTCATATTTTAACTTTTACAGCAAAGGATGCCAATTTTCACAACAAAATAGAAACAATGATATTGAGATGCACAATAAACTGCAAGATAATGTATTAATCTTTATCAAATCAATGTGTAGGATCTATAACATGAGTTAAACAGAGGATACTAAGTGTAAAGAATTATTAAACTCTCATTAAAGAGTACTCATAAAATATAAGGAGCCTATTTGGTATCTTAGGACTGGGGGAGAATTCCCACAGAAGGAAAAATTTGCAAGTGTACTTCCTCCCCAACTCATGGATCTGCCTAGCGAGAGCTGGTCTGAAGTCACTGGACAGCAGGAGCAGCACTTCAGAGAGAAGGAACAGTGTTCATCAGCAACGGAAAGCACAGGCAGCAATGAGCAACAGGACTTTGGTGAGAACACTTAAGACTACATTTAGAGGTATCAGGCACACGCAGGAGCAAGGGTGCTAGTGGGGGAAATGGCCTTTGGAGTACTGGTTTCTTTGTCAAGTCAATCACATGAAGAGGATCAACAGGTTCCACCAGAGCTGCTTTGTCACGAAGAGACCATGTACTCTAGCCACAGGCTGAGGTACAGCTGCACTTGAAATCCCTGCAGACTCAACAAGCAATTACTACTGAAAAACTAAAAGCCCTCTCTTTTATAGTATCCCTCTAGTGCCCTCTACTGAGAAAGCTTAATAGTGTAGTCACTGTAGAGGTGCTTAAAGGAATTCTGTACATTGGTGTGTGTGTGTGTGTGTATGTGTGTGTCTGTAAGAGAAATGAAAAGAGTTTGGAGTAGAGAGGCAATACATTCACAACTTCAACAGATATTGTGATAAAGCTTCTTACACTCACCTAAATTCAACTTAAACAATAAGGAAGAAAGAGTAGGGAAGTTATGTAGTGTAGCTTCACATGTAGGGAAACAAGGTGATTTCTTTCTGGCAGCAAATATAAATGGAACGTGAAATGGTACGGATCGACTCAGTGATGCCAAGCAAGGAACACAATTATCGACGTACGTAAAGCTCTCCTCCATGTTCCAGTCAGTCTCTCTTTTCAAGGGAAAGAATAAGATTTATCTCCTTGATTCATGTTCTTCCTCTCTGCGAAATGTGGGAGCAGATGCATATTTCTTCATCCTCAATTGGATCATTTTAAAAATTCAGGGTTGTTTCACTTGGTTTAGTATAATTAAGATTACGAGGAAGAACATTTATGCACATGGATGGTAATCTCACTTAATATATTATATAAAAGCACCAGTTAACTCTACTTTTATTTCTGATGTTATTTTGAAATGTCAGATTCTTAATTATAATTCTATGTAGAAGTAGAAGCTGCTTGTTGTGATTTTTAAATGTTCCTTACTTTATAGTGACAATCCCATGCATCATTAGTCTTTTCTGACAGAGTTAGCAAGAATATCAAACAAATATTTAGAAATTGTTGTATAGCATACAATATGCGCACTAATCGCATATATTTTAAAGACATTAAAATGGATATTAAATTTTATCTTTTAGAGATTTTTATGAATTATTATTTATATATAATAAGTACATTATTCAATGCATTTAATAAGTTTTAAAGCTCTATAACCAAAGCTACCATATTTTAAATGGTTTATACAACTCTAAAATGTTTATTTTGTCTATTTTTAATGTTTGCTCTTACCCTCAACCCCAGGCAGTTACTGAACTTCTTTCTTGATATGTATGCCTTTCTAGCAAATTTTTTATAATGCCATATCTTTTTGTATCTGCTTTCTTAATTCAGCATAAGATTTTTGATATTTATGCGTTTTCAACCATATAACTGCAGTTTATTCCCTTTTTATTTACTAGTGTGGCATTGCATTGATATTTAATATTTTGTCTATCCATTAACAATGATACACTATGATGTGTCAGTGTACGGGTGTGTCTTCTTGTTTACCCATTCACAGTTGATATGCTTATTTTAATTTCTCCTAGGTAGAAACTTAGAAGTGAATTATAAACTATGTGTATATACAATCCCTTAAAAATGCCCATCAGTTTTCAAAATGGATAAAAACTTCATACTGCTATCAGAAATATTTAAGGATTCTAATATCACCCCCAAATTCCCAAATCTGGCATTGTTACTGTTATGGCCCTTATAAATTTTAAATGCCAGTATTACAATGTGTACATGGGAGGGGAGAAAAGTTTTGGGGAAGAAGGTAGTGGGTAGGATAATAACTCCTTTACTGAGATATATTTCACATACCAAATTATTTCCACTTGTAACTAACTATATTATATTAATAGAGCTGTAAAACCATTTCCATTACTAAAAGTTGCAACATTTTCATCATTATCCATAAAACCCTGTGCCCATTAGAAATCACTCCAACCAGAATACACAACCCCAAATTCATGGAGGACCAGTCCTAACAGTTCTTCCTGGCACCATCAAGCTGCTCTGGGAATGTGAGCTGGGATTGAGGGTGGGTCATCTGGTCATGTGCACCACTTTTTCCAAATAGCCATGAACTCTCCATTTAACAAGAAGTCCTCCAATTACTGTATATTTAATCAGGTTCAGGATGTCAAAGTAGTTGATTTCAATCACTCTCTCCAGTTCAAAGAGTCCTTCAGTGGAAGAAGGGGCTCCAATCTTTACAGATTGCTCCAAAGCCATTGCGTTTGACTTCACTTGTTATTGTCTTTTTACTGCTCTCAATAGTTTATAAGCTGAGTTGAAGGACTTTTGAACCAATAAAGTCTTCCCCTTCGAGTACTTGGATCATTAACCAGGAAATCCTCAGGAGTGAATCATTATATCACATTTGAGAGCCAAAATAAAAATTTGAAACCCTAAGTCTCTGAGTAAGACAATGGAAATAGGTTTATCAAGTGCCAACATTATGGATTTTTATTGCACAAAGCAGGATAAATATCGATAGCGTAATTGTCTGGTGCCCTCTGGAACGTGCTTGTATGTTTGCTTAGTAAGAGGTGTGTCTTAAGTATCAAGATGAACCAATGCAGTAATTCAAATAAATGAACAGAAGTGTGGCAAGAGCAGGAGGCACTTTCTCATCATCTTAAATTTGGATGGGCGATATACTGTTTCGTGTCCCTAGTGGACAGCCACCATAACTGGTAAATACTGGTATTTAGAATTGGTGACTTGGAAATAGTTAGGCATCTTTCTTGGAAATATAATACATGAAAATCTTTATCCTCTTTGAAATTCAGCTCCGTTGAAACTGCAGCCTGGTTTTTGAAATCAATATGGTTAAGGGCCTGAGTAGAGATACGCATTAAAAAAACTGGAAGGGATGCTTCTATGTCAATCATTATCACAGTCATATCTACTTATAGTAATTATCAATTTAGCAGAAACCTACAAAGTATCTTAGAGGGTAAGTAATTTCACCCCTCTAATTTGTAAGGGGTAAGTAAGCTGCTTCCCAGAAGATAAAGATTTTGCATGGTGGTTGTATGTATCAGTGGCACACAAAACCTAATCTTCTACTCCAAATGGTTGCTTTTCTGTGGTAGCAAACACAGCAAAGACCAAGGGTGGGACACTAATGGTAAAACTAACCTTGGTTTCACAGATTTATGAGCCAAACTTCATAATTCATCCAGAGTTTCAATCACATCTATGAGCAAAGAAAACAGTAGCAGGGGAAACTATTTTTTAAATTGCATGTAACATTTACTTAACTTGAAGAAATGAATCTTTAGGATATTATTAGAAATGCAAAGACAAAGAACAGTGATTAGCAACAACCTAAGGCATTTGTAGAGCTATATTGGGAAGGAGGAGGGGGAGGAATAAGGGTGGATAATTGGGGGTGTTCTTGGGGGTAAATCTAATTTTCAGAAT
>PVKS010029180.1:0-13099 GCA_004027875.1 Aplodontia rufa
ATTCTTTCTGCTACAAGGAAAGTGTGCAGCATTGCTTAGAAGGTCCTGTATGTGAGGAATTCTTTCATTTTCTTAGGGATTGGCAGTGCTAGGACTTGGTAAGTCGTTAGGAAACTTCGAAGGGCTTTCCGGCATAAGTGCTTCAGTGAGGACAGGACTCTAGGAGCAGTCCAGAACTGGACATGGCCATCTCTTGTCCTGAAACAAAACAGACGAACACATTCAGACAGACCCTGCTTTCACTGCAACAAACAGTGATGTTTCTAGTTTGAACTGAAATAGCAGGTGAGACATAGCTCTGGGAAGAAGATGAAAACTGGTGAATAAGGGCTGCCGACAGGATGCTAAGAACCCGACGTGGCACATGCTTGTGGCCATGCTACTCAGGGCTGAGGTGGGAGGACTGCTCAAGCCCAGTTTAGGGCCAGACTCAGCAATGCAGTGAAGACCCTATTAAAAAAAACTGTCAAGACATCTGACACCAAGCACCATATCTGTCAACGCACCCCTTTCTACATTATTAGATCGGAAGTAAGAAGAGGGAAGAGTGCCACCTACTGACTCCTAGCCCACCTGTAAGGTGGTCTCAGTTGTAAGTGGTTTCCCATAAAAGTTTTACATCTTAATTTATGTTTCCTTATGATCTGGGCCCATTAGGTGGCATAAATTACAGATATTTAATTACATTTAGGTTAAATATTAAGAGTAAATGAGGGGGGTGGTGCAGTGGTGGCTTGGCGGTTATGGCGCTTGCCCGGCATGCGTGAGTACGCAAGTTCAAACCCCAGCACCACGTATACAATAAAGTCTCGGAGCAATGAAAGCCACATGAAAAACTAAATAAAAATTGTTTCTCGGGGCTGGAGCGGTGGCTCGGTGGTTTCGGCGCTTGCCTGACAAGCATAAGGACCCAGGTTCAAACCCCAGCACCACGTACACAACTGAGTGTTGGAGCAATGAAGGCCATGTGAAAAACTAAAGTTGTTTCTCCCTTTCTCTGTCTCTCTCACTGTCCCTCTCTCTTTATTAAAAAAAAATAAAAAATAAAAAAATTGTTTCTCTCACTGACCCTCTCTCTTTTAAAAAAAAAAAAAAGGTAAATGATACACTGTCAAAATATTTGAAATTGATGTAGTCTTAGGTTTCATTTTTCAGGGCCAAGAAAATTCTAGATGTTTTCTTCCTTTAAAAACTACATGGTGCACGCAGCATAAACCACTCCCCACCTGCTCAACTGACATACGCACCCCGTGGCAATAACTCCACCATGTGGGAAAAACGTGCAGCATAGGCCATTGGTCATGGGCGCAAACGCAACAGGCGCTTTCAGCTCCAGGGCCCAGATCCTGAGGAGCCTGGACAGGAGAGAGGGGTAGGGTCACACGTTAGCTCACCCAGGCCACACTGGGAAGGGAATGCTGCCATTACTTGCAAACTGCTCTGAGGCCTCCTCGAGGGAATTCTCTCAATACCTGTCATCTGCCACTGTAGCGAGGTACAGGCCTTCAGGAGAAAAGCACACGGATCTCAGTGAGCTCATGTGGACATCGCTGTCATCCATGGAAGGCTCAAGCTGGGTGTGGCTGTGGAAGAAACAAGACGGTAGACCTGGAGCAAAGGCCAGCCTCCCGCTGCATCCACACCCCCAGTTGGAGACTAAACCACTGTGGTCTGTGCCCCTTGGAGAAAATCCTGGAATTCACATTCTGGAAAAAAGGGTCTTTCAGAAGACCCCCCAGAGTGTAGCGACTAAGAGATTACTAGCACTTCCTTGTGCTAATTTCCTTATGCAAAGTAGGTCAGCCCTCACTTTAATGCCACAGTACAAACTGAAAGTCTTTTTTTAGATTGAGATACATGATAATTATAGGACTACCTATTATTTGCTTCATAACACAACAGAGGCAAAGGGAAAAAGTAGACCGTTTGTGAGAACATGAGAATTCATATTGGAAATGACAGTTTCCATCAGAGGATCATTCTGAACTTGTTACTACAGTTATTAGTAAGTGGAAATAAAAAGTCACTTTGAGGTTTCGTAATGCTGAATCCAAATTAGTACAGATGGCCTCCTAAACCAGGAGACCTGAAGACACTTGCTCTAATCAGACGGCCTGACAACAAAGCACCCAGCCAGCTGTGCCTTTTGATCCGGGTTGCTGCTCCCTGTCCCAGACTGCAGGAGCGACCCGTCTAACCCTAGGCAGGCTTCTTATCAGACACCCACAGGGAAGCCACGGAAGGAACGGGTCCTTACTGGAGTGACCGCAGCCTCTCGCCAGTGTAGGGGTCCCACATAATCACGTTGGTATCATAAGAAGCTGTGACAAGCAAGGCAGAGTCTGGGGAGAAGTCACAAGAGACAACACTGCTTTGGTGGCCCTCTAGCTTCCGGATTAGCGTGTAGGACCGCATGCTCCAGAGAAAGACCTGTGAAGAGGAACAGGCACCTGGTGAGGGGCAGAAACAAAGGGCCTAGGACTGGAATAGCAGTGAAAGGCACCAAAATTCCTTCTTCAGGCCCTTTGGCCAAGTAAAGCTATCTGTCTTTTTCCGTAGCTCTCCCAGAACCCACCATGTGGGTGGGAATAAAGCAACGGACTTGAATTCAAGAGGCACTTAATGGGCATGCTCAGAGTTTGGCTGTGTCTCTAGCTCTTTTAAATTTTTTTTTTATCTTGAAATGGAGTCTCACTATGTTGCTGAGGCTGGCCCTGAACCTGGAATCCTGCCTCAGCCCCTTGAGTAGATGCGATTATGGGCCTGTGCCACCATGCCCAGTCCAAAGAGTTTTATTCAATAACTGAGACTAAGCCAAGCCAACCTCAGGAGGGCTGCCAGCTGCAATGGTCCCAGAGGCTTCTGAGCCCTGTTTGAAACAGGATAGCATGTGCCAAGGAAGACCTAAGTCAAATATTATCTTGTTTCACTTAATGCCAAAAACAGGGATCAGAGGTGAACTCCAGATCACCCCACAAACCAGAGGCACCCTGATGAGATATCTTACACCCCATGCCTTTCTTAGAGAACCATGGAAATCTACCAAGACTGACCTACCTCATTACTTCCACCCCGAGATTCACTAAAAGTAGCATTTCATTTTCTCTCAAGAAAAGGCACATGGTTCCACGCCTCAAGTGGTCAACTACCTGGACAGCACCTAACAGCAAACCCTTAACCTAACTTTCCGGTAGGTTCCAGCAAAGGCTCGATGCAGATGCAAAATCTAAACAAGCAAACCGCCAACGGCTTATTCTTGGGTTTCTCATACCTTTTTTTTTTAATAAAAGGATTTAAGGACAAAGTTCAACAATCAGTACCTGACCATGTCATGATTTGAATATGAAACCCTAGATAATTTCAAACTAGATGATTCAAAGGAAATCTGGATCCAGATGTAGGTTGCAACTTCTAAAACTAAAATCTTAGAATCCAAAAGGAAAAGAAATTTAACAAGTACCTTTTCTCTACTTTGTAAAGGGAAACAGCTCCCCAATAACGGAGCAACCACTTCCTGAACCCTCTTCTTGGTTCATTTCAAGGTGCCAACATAGAGGGAGCAGCACAAAAAGGACACAGCCCACCAGCGTGCTTTCTGTAGAGGTTGCTGGCGGACGGACGTGGCACACACGTGTGCGCAAACACACACACACAGCCACCGCTGCAGACCCCCGTTTCTTAGTGAACTGAAGCAGGAGAGGAAACGGCACCCAGCTTTTGAGGCTTACCGACTTCTCTCCAGCTGCAGAGCACAGCATGCTGCAGTCAGGGGAGACGGAGCAGCAGTAAACCCACTGCAGGTGGCCCGAGAGCACTTGAATCTGTTTACCTGGCAGAGAAGAGACACGTAGTGAGCCAACCCTCTGAACAGAAGCACCAGCAGCTGACCCCCCAGCATCCAATACACACGTCCACTTTATCCCTTAAACGTGTGAAAATGGACAAAGAAGATAAAAGAGAGAGAGCTACAGCTATTAATATGATATTCTAATGGCCAAGAGAAATCATCCATGGCTTAGAATGGGTCTATGAGGTCACCAGGGCGAAGGGTAGACTCAGGTCTAACAACCTTTCAGAGCAGAAAACATTCCTTTCAGGTAGCTGACCATCTCTAATACTCTGAAGCATCCTTCCCAGCCTTGAGAGTGCTTATCTTCACTTCTGTTTGGTCTCGGTGATGGCTTTCCTATGGTCTCGTAAGGTCACGTAGGTGGCGTGACCGTGCTGGAGGATGGGCAGCAGAATGGAGTAATTGCAGGCGTGAGCTCTGGAGTCAGACAACTTGGGTTTCAATGCTGGCTCCACTGCTTGCTCAGTGCAGAGTGCAGGGACTCACGCACTCTCTCCAGGTCTTGGCTTTTTGAAAAAGCCTAATGCCCTTGCACAGGGGAGTGGAGTATATCCACCCTGTTAATGTGGATGGAATTAGTGACAGACCTTTCTACGGGGTCATTCTCAATGAAAAAAGCAAAATGCAGAAAAAATGTGAAGTATATGTTTCCATTTTTGTGTAACAATGACCCCAACACCTATGGGTATGAGCATGCGTGCACGTAAGATTATGGAAGTATGGAAAAAAATTATACACAGATATATGCAGGCTCTCAACATGGGTTACCAGGCTGCAGAGGGAGAGGGGAGGGCTCAAAGGAGGGAAGGCAGGAGGGAATGGGAGGGAAAAAGATCAAGAATACTTATGAGCATGTATGTGGCCACACACAGGAATGTGTGAAGTTTATGTGCACATGTGGATATATAAAGCTTTTTTTTTTTTTTTTTTTAAAGAGAGAAGGACAGTGAGAGAGAGAGAGAATCAATTTCTTATTGAGTTTTTCACATGGCTTCCATTGCTCTGACACTTAGCTGTGTACGTGGTGCTGGGGGGTTGGGGGGGTTGAACCTGTGTACTTGCACATGCCAGGCAAGCGCCGTAACCACCGAGCTCCAGCACCAAAAGTTAGTATTAAGTCGGTTATGGTTTCTTCAGCTGCCACATCCAAATGTTGTAAGAATTTAATGCATTAGGGAATTCAAGTCAGCAGGGCAGAGCCTGCTACCCGGAGCACCTGTTCCTTTCCTTTCCTTGCAAAGCCCCAATAATGCCTACGCAGTTTTCATTCATTTTCACCTAGTTCTTCCTTCCCAAGAACTATTTCCAAAGTCACTCTAAGGTCCTTCCTGAGATGGCAGACTGCTACTGCCTACTTACTGTAACAGCATTAAAAAAGGCACTGCCGGGGCTGGGGGGCGGAGCGCAGGGGTGGAGTTTGTACCGAGCAAGCACAAGAGCCAGGGTCTGATGCTGCCCAGCATGGAGTGTGGGGAAGGCTCTGGCCTTGAGAAGCCTCCCTGTCAGAGGGGCCCCTTGGATTACAAGATCCATGGGGGAGGGGGGAGGAGGAGCTACCTAGAGCCCTGGTAGGTAGCTCCTTACTTATTAACAGGCTGCCATGGGCAACTGTATCCTTTCAAAATTCACACGCTGAAGCCCTAATCCCCAGTGTGATCTAGGAGGCTTGCTGCTAAGATGGCAACAGTTCCCCGTGCCGGAGCAGGAACTGTCATGGCCTGGGAAAGAACATCGGAGATGAGTGTGCCTCAAAAATCACCTACTGTCACCTCCTCCTTCCACTCCCACCAGCCCAAACTAACTGGGGGAGAAACGCATGGCACCAGTTGAGAATCAACACCAGAGACGTGTGGGATTCTTTATCTGGCCACTCCTGTATACAGCTCCCCAACAGAATTCCATAAAGGCTCTCCCTCTAGTCTGAGATTACTCTAGACGTAGGTCCTGAGATTACTCTAGGCCTAGGTCCTGTTTCACAAAGAAGTCCTTTCTTTCTTTCTGTAAGCACCCTATGGAGGACTACTTCTAGACCAGTGGTTCTCAGCCTGGGCAGACTGCCCTCCAGGGAACACTGGGCAATGTCCAGAGACATTTTTGGTTGTCACAACTGGAAGATGCAATTGGCATCTCAAAAGGAGACTGGAGATGCAGCTCCATCCTGAGGACGCACAGGCTAGCCCAAAAGGGACCACCCGGCCCCAAACACCAGCAGAGCCAAGGATAAGAAAGCCTGCTCCACAGTACTTGTTTTCAGTCGGGGCAATACCACTCCAAGGGGATTCTTGTGGGCCAAGAACTTATGTTTTCTTACATAACAAGCACAGACATGCTTTTAATACATAAATATACAATCAGCCCTCTGAACCCACATTTATGGATTTTTGTTGTTGTTGTTGTTGTTATCAGGGAACTGAAGCCAGAGGAGTTTAACCACTGAGTCACATCCCCAGCCCTTTTTATTTTGAGACAGGGTCTTGCTAAGTTGCTTAGGGCCTAAGTTGCTGAGGCTGGCTTTGAACTTGTGATTCTCCTGCTTCTGCCTCCTGAGCTGCTGGGATTACAAGTGTGCACCACTACACCTGGCTGCATGGAAATTTTTTTTAAAAATTGTGTCTTTATTGAACATATATAGACTTTTTTCTTGCATTTTTTCCCTAAATAATAAAGTTGCTATTTTCATTACTTCTATATATTATTAGGTGTTCTAAGTCATCTAGAGATGGTTTAAAGCATAGGGGAGGATACGTATTGGTTATATGCAAATACTATGCCACTTCACATTCAAGACTTGAACATCCACAGATTTTGGTATCCATACGGGTCCTGAAACCCATTCCTCTCAGATACCAAGGGATAACTGCTCAGTATATCTTTGGTACTAAAAACCTCTTGGAGGGCTGGAGTGGTGGCTCAGTAGTTGAAGTAGTTGCCTGGCATGTGTGAGGACCCAGGTTCAAACTCCAGCACCTCATACACAACTAAGAGTTAGAAAAACAAAGGCCAGATGAAAAAATAAAGTTGACTCGCTCTTTCCCCTCTCTCTTAAAAGAAAAGAAAACAGAAAACAAAAAATCTCCTTGTTCCCAGCAACTTGGGAGACTGAGTCAGGAGGATGGCAAGTTCAAAGCCATCCTAAACAACTTAGACCGTGTCTGAAAGTAAAAACGAGAAAAAAGGGCTGGGATGTAGCTCAGTGGTTAAGTGCCCCTGGGTTCAATCCCCAGTACCAAAATAAGTAAATAAATTTAAAAAAATAAAAAATCTTTTTAGTTCAGTATATCTTTGGGGCAGGAAGGGTGATTAGCAAGAAGAAAATGTCTAAAAAGGCACCTCAGAAGGCAACAGCAGAAAAAAGGATTGAGAAACATCATTCTAGATAAAAATGGCACTGGTGAGGTTGAGAAACAGGCAAATACAGCATTTCTGGAGTTATCAAGCAGTTCAGCCACCTCCCTACCATGTTTATTCAGGTCCCAGATGCGAAGAGTCTTGTCCCGTGATGCAGAGACCAAAATCAAACTTCCACTGGGTGTGAAGCTCAGGTCTCTCACAACATCTTGGTGGCCAGAAAGATTCAAAAGCAGGAGCCCTGGAAAGGGAGCGGAGGCTTTCAGCCAGAGGGAGAAGTGGCACCCAGACTGCTCATCAGCCTACACCCTCAGCCAACTGGGAACGTAGCATGAACACGCTTCCCAGGACCTTTTGCCCACCACAAATGACCTACCTGTGTGCACCTCCCAAATCTTGATCTGTCCGTCATTGAGGCCCGTGGCAAGGATCAGGCAAGAGATGTCTGGCACCTGGGGATGGTGGCGTGCCCAGAGCTTCCTGCTGGGTGGAGAAGGCCACGGGCTGAAGGCCAACCCCCAAACAATCTGACCGCAGTCCAGTGTCTTCTCCTTTGCGCTCCCTCGACCTTTTGTGTCATGTTTGCTGCTTCGGCTTTTGGCTTCAAACCCTTTAGGGATGCTGAGGAAAGCAAAGTGTTACCGAGACAACCACCCTGTCCTCTGGGAAAACAAGACTATAAAGTTCTAGAAACGAATTTTGGCTTTCAGTGAATTCTGGTGTTACTTCCTAGTTTCATTTTGTAATTCACATAACAGAGGCTTCACTGGCCCTGGCTCGTTCCATTTGCAACAGCCCTGCAATGGGGTGACCTGCCTTATGGGATAACTAGATCACAGATGCTCTAGGGAGCCACACACTCGCTCACAAAGTTCTCTTGGGTTTTGGTGCGTGGAAAGAAACATGCACTCAGCTTTCCCCATGAGAAAGCGAATATGTGATATAGGTCTGGAACCAGGACAGACAGAATTAGCCTGAACATCCTGCTGCTCTCCTAACAAGTCCCCTTATATCCAGCTCAGAATCCTCAAGGAGCTGCGAAACCAACCCCTCATTGCCAGCAGTCTGTTGAGTGCATGCTGATGTCCACCTTCACTCACTAATTCCAATCAATGATGAGGCTCTTTCCCGTACTTCTCTAACAGAGAAGGATGGGAGCCAATCAGCAGAGTCGCCAACAGACGAAAACTGCTCTGAGGGACATGGCCTGAAGACCTCTTGGCCCAAGCCCCTCCTTTCACATTCCTCTTCTTTTATATCCTATGTTTCAGGCAAGCGAGGCTCAGTCCCTGAGTCACTGGGCCCTGCCACCTCTATGCCTAGCAGACACAGGCAAGTCGACAGCTCTAGGGTTTGGCCTAAAAACAGTTACTATCTGCAACCCACTTTCATCAGCACAAACAGTAAATCCTGCTTTTCTGGGTGACCCTGACCATACTTGCATACAGCCAACTGGGGGAAGTGGAGGGGAGAACACCAGATCGCAGGGCAATCTGATACAGTTCAATGAGAAATCCAAGTGCGTACGTGTCCTGGAACTCTGTATTCCTTGCCTTCCCATAAGTTCCACGCAAATCGCATTTCTGTCCACGCAGTGAAATATATTCAGGAACGTTAACCAAGCTCCCCTGGAATATTAAAAGGGAGGAACCAAGGCACATGCAGGCTCTATCAGCCGATGATGCTGGCACGCTGTGCCCGGAGCCAGCAGTCTATTTCTGTTTCTACTCTCTCAACAATCCCTTTAGTTCTCAGTTTTTTAAAAGTCAAAGTCTGTTTGACACATAAAAATTATATATATTTACCATGTACAACAAATATTGACACACGTATATAATGTATAATGGTTAAATCAAGCTCACTAATAAATCCTTCATCTCACAAACCTTTTTTCTCCTGAGAACATTTAGGATCTACTCTTACAGCAATTTTCAAATTACATTATTAAATATCATGTCCACGACATACAACAATCTCTAGAACCCTTCCTGCTTGACTAAGGCGATGCAGCCTTTGACCATAATTTCCCGAGTCCTCACCACCCCCAGCCCCAGCCCTCTGGTAGCCACCATTCCACTCTCTGCTTCTATGAATTTAGCTTTTTTTAGATTCCATCCATCCAAGTGCTTGGCATTTGTCCTTCTGTGCTGTCTTTCAGATTCATCAATGTTGTGGAAAACGACTAAATCTACTTTTGTAAATAAAATTTTACTGGAGTCCTGCCGCCCTCATCTGTGCACGCACTTTTCTACATTGGCAGATCTAAACAGTCCTGAAGACTTTGGGGCCTTGAGGCCTAAAATGTTTACTATCTGGGCCTTTACAGGAAAAGTGTGCTGGCCCCTGTCTAAATGGCTAAACGAGGCTGAAAATGTGTTGTTCTGGCTCAGTAATCAATGTACTTAATACCCTTTCAGTGCGTCCTGCCCATCTACACATGGCCCCCCTGCCTGTCCACTCTGACCCGACCGCAGAGCAGGTGAGTGCGCCACCCTGGAAAGGACTTTAAAAGTAGGCTATGGGAATAATAGCAGAATAGCCTAGAACCTCAAAAGTATGTTTAATAAAAATTTGACTTCTATATTTGAATTATGGGACACATTGTAGCTATATTATTCAAAAGAGACTGACACACATTTCCATACATATTTCATTTTAATATCATAAATTGAGAATTTTCTAGAATGCAGTACAGTTATATGCCACTTAACCACAGGGATATGTGCTTAGAACTACTGAGTCAGGTGATTCTGTCCTTGTGCCAATATCATCGTGTGCTTACACAAAGGCAGCTACAACCTTTTAGGGATCGTTGTCACGAATTCTTTCACTGACCGAATCAGAGGCACAGACTGTACCAAAATCCTGGCAGTTGGGGTAGTTATTAACTCCTCCAAGGCTCACAAAAATCAAGTGCAGAACCAGAATTAGAACTCAAGCGTTAGGTGTCCTGGCCTAGTACTCAACACTACCCTGAACTTCTGTGTGCTGATGGATCAGGGATGAGCTGCATGGGAGATGGGAGGTGGTAGCCTGGGAATGACTGCTAAAGGGAAGGGAAATTCATCAGCAGAACTTAGCTTCACCTGAAATGAAAGCTTCTAAAATCCTTTGTTTCTGATAGTACAAACATTTGCTTAATATCAATTACTTAGCTCAATATCTAAAGTACTTCCTAATATAATTTTTAAAAACGCATAACAAGCATATAAAAGCCCCAGATCCTGCCCCTGGATTGAATCCAGGGCTGCTCTACCACTGAGTCACATCCCCAGCCCTTTTTATTTTGAGACAGGGTCTTGCTAAGTTGCTTAGAGCCTAAGCTGCTGAGGCTGGCTTTGAACTTGTGAACCTCCTGCCTCAGCCTCAGGAGCTGCTAGAATTACAGGGGTAAGCCACAGAGCTCAGCTGGGGTTCCTGCTTTTAAAGGTTTTTTAAGACAACAATTACTTCAAATCATAAAAATAGGGAAGCATGGGAAGATCTGGACATGAAACAAATAATAAAAATTATCCATAATCTTAACACCATTCTAATCACAATAAATATTTCACTACAGATCTTCATTTATATGTATACTCATATGTTTTTAAAAAATAAATTTGGAATAATATTGCATATAGTTTTATAACCAGCTTTTTTTCAGTAAGCCTTATACCACATGTGCTTCTCCAGCTTCAAAATGCTATTTCCCCCCAAAATGAGTAAGTTCTCATTTAATATATTAATACTTTCCTCATCATATTAAACAATAGATACATAAAAGGGTTAATATGCAAATGCCTTTTTCCATTTTACTTAGTTAATACTGAAAACATACCTATATAGTAATGTATATATTTTAGTACATCTGATTTTGGGGTGAACAGATTTGATTTTTTTCTTTCTTCAAAAAAAATTTTTTACAGAAAATAAATTGATGTCAGACTGATATAAAGGAGAGTCCCCTGCACTTAGAATGGGAAATCAATAAACAATTAATGACCTCGGCCTTACCAGGCAGCTAACCATAAAAGGAACTAAAACTCATGATTACAAACATGATTATCTTTGAAGACTATAAAAATACCACATGGAAATGCCACAATTTCTAAAACCAACCTCTATTACTAAATTTTAAGCTAACTAGATCTAATGTCTTTCACTACTATATAATTAATTTCATGATGAACATAGCATATGTAAATGTGACCCTGGTTTCTGAGATTCTTAATAGCCGGGAGAACTTCTTTTGTGCGTGTGCGGTACCAGGGATTAAACCCACCACGTACCACTGAGCCACATCCTCCGCCCACTTGGAGGACATTTTTAAGGTCCTTTATGAATTTTGTCATTTTCCTTCCATAAACTGCACAAATTTACCCCTCTGAGGGCACGGGGGAAAACCAGTCATTTTCTCCTGTGACCAAGTGTGGGGGGCATTTCCCACACAGGAGCGAGCAAGCCATTCTGCAGTGGGTACCTGTTGGGTAGCTTTAACTCAGTGCATTCTGACACCAGTTACAAGTAGCATAACTACTGAGCCCACAGGTTGAAGGCTCAGTCCCCAACTTTCCCGCTACAGATGCCAACTGCAAGTGCTAGGTTGTTTTCCCTGTGCTTCTGACCCTCTGGCTACAAATGAAGGTTCCTTCCCACAACCCCCTCCTCAGGTTTCATTAACCTGTTAGAGCAGCGGGCAGGATGCAGGGAAAGCTTTACTTACATTCACCAGTTGATCATAAAGGGCACCAGTGAACAGCAGAGAAAGGTGCACAAGGCAAGGACACAGGAAAGGACAGATTCCACACTCTCCCCAGGGCCACCAACTGCACGGGACCTCCAAGAGCTCCATTTACCCAACTCTGACCACAGCATAGAAGCTTCACTGCATAAGCACGACTGATTACATCATCAGCCCACCGGCAATCAACCTGCAGTCCCTCTCCCTTCCCTGGGAAGTGGGATAAAAGTCCCAACCCTCTAATCTTCCCTTGCTGTCTGGTGACCAGCCCTCATCCCAAAGCTACCTCGGGCCAGCCAGACAACAATCAATTCAATAACACACAAAAAGACATCACTCTGGGGACCCCCAGCATTTGAAGAGTTGTGCGCCAGGAAATGGAGACTGGTGACGTTAACTGTAGTGTTAATAATAATCCAATATTACACCCTTTGACCCCAGCAGCGTGCACACTTCTGGCAAACTCTGGCCAGCACCCGTCTACTATCAGGAAGCAAGTTTCAGACTGAATGTATTAAAAAGCTTAAATCGAACATGCTATTTTTAAGAAATGCCTAAAGCAAAACAAATGAGACCCTCAAGAACTGGCCAATTTGGATGCATCACATGTATTTCAGGATTCTCAGCCTCTAGGCATTGTGTCACGCAAAGATGTGAAACAAATGTTGGCTAGATAAATAAATGCAGACTGAACTAACTGCTCTAGGACAAAACAATACAAAGCTGGGAGTTCAGAAGGTTCACGGGGATCTGTCTATCCCAAAGAAGAAAAACTTCAGCATCGCAAACTGAACAGGTCAACAATGAAAAGAAAAAGACCCAATTTTAATATAGGCTAAAGATCTAAACAGGTATTCCTTCACAGAAAGCATATGAAGAGTCAATAAGCAAAGGTATTCAACACCAGTAACCATCAGGGAATGCAAATCAAAGCCACTGACATTCCATTTCATACTACAGAATGCTATGCTGGAATCAAAAAGACAAGTGCTGGCCAGGATGCGGAGAACTTGGGATCTGAATTGCCAGCACTTCAGAAAACAGTCAGACACTCCCTCAGTTTTAAACACTGAAAACACGGGGCCTGGAGTGGTGGCTCAACAGTAGAGCACTTGCCAGGTTCAAACCACATACACAACTGTAGGAGAAGCAAAGACCAGATGAAAAAAATAAATAAA
>PVKS010029180.1:13199-25714 GCA_004027875.1 Aplodontia rufa
AAAAAAAAAAAAAAAAAAAAGAAAACCTAAATGAACCTAAATGTCCATCGATGAAAAATATACAAACAAAATTTGGAACCTCTATACCATACAATAATTATTTGGCAATAAATGGAAATAAGTACTGATATGGACATTATGAATTATGAAATATTATGCTGCAAGAAGTTGGTCAAAGAAGTCCCATATTGTAAGTTGCCACAAACATAAAGTGTCCACGATGAGTAAATTCAGAGACAGAAAGATCATGGTTGCCAGGGGCTGGAGAACACAGAGGGGCAGTGCTGTGCTCTGCTGGGGACACAGGATCTCTTAAGACAAAGATGATGTTCTAAAATTGAATATGGCTTCAAGCACACTAAAAGCCCCTGCAGCATACACTTTAAATGCGTGAACTGTATGGGCTTAAATTACACCTCAAAAGAGTTAAGGAAAAGCCAACTGGGGTCAGGACCATCTTGAAGGGACTCAATCTCCCACCCACACTCCAGTGATCAATTCCTGACCTGTTCAGCCCTCTTCCCTCTGCTGTTTTTGGACAGGGAGACCCTGAAAGAAAGGGGAGGAATTTGGGAAAGTGCCCTTGTGGCTCTGGATAGTGAGTACTTACAACTGCTCCTCCAGTGGCCAGGGTACCAGCTTGACGATGCAGTGTCCTTGAGACCAGGCAAACCAGGAGCCATCGGGGGAGAAGGCCACACTCCAGGTTTCACAGCTGGACTTCCAATCAAATTGGTGGGGGCGCCCGGGCTTGAGTTCAGCCAGCAGCAGCGGTTCCTCTGGGGCAGGAGACAGCATGCTTCAAAAACACACTCTCACTCCCTGGAGAGAGTCAAGGAAGCTGCACTTCCCCAGGAACTGGGGAACACTTTGGATTCCCAGAGGGAGTTGTCATTTAAATGACCTAGGGTAATAACAGTGGCCACAGGCCACATTCCACCAGGATTACTCAGTTCCATCCCTCCCAGCTGCCGGTTAACCATGACTCAGTCACCTTTAGGAAGGTGAACCCACTGAATAGAGGCCTCATTTTCCTACCCTACGAATGTCTGAACAGGAAGAGGTGGGGAGACATCCAGGCCAGGACTATGTGGGATGATGCAAAAATAGCTAGATATGTTAGACGTGCTAGATGGTTCCAAAACAGCAAGGTCCACCAACGTGTCTGGGAAAGGAGTATCTGCGATCCATTGCTCCCTCATTCCCAGCACTCCCCAGCACAAGGTTAAAAGCATTCAGTTCTCACCCAGACCTATGGATTAGGCCTCTCCCATTTCTTTCCTGGTTTAAACTTTCACCTCCTCTAACCCAGATCTTTTGCAAGTCTCCTACTTTGTTTTCCTGCCTCTAGAGACCCTGCCACTGCCAAAGTTGAAAATACTCACCGTACCACATCTTTTTTTTTTTCATACATTCCAAGACTCCCACCTGTCTACATTAATAAAGCGACTGTTCGGCCCCATCTCAGACTGGCCTCCAGGCCATTACAACCCCCACCCTGCAGGCCACACAGGTCTCCATTCAAGTTCACACCTGGCACATCCCACCTAGATTCTCAACAGAAATGCATCTCCTGTTCTCACACTATCTAAAGGAAGTCCCATCCTGCCTCTCTCCTGCTGTAACCAGCATTCTTATGGGGTGGGCACTGCACAGGTGCGGCTTTAGGGACTGAATTGCTAGTTCAATCCTCTTAATTCTGAAAGAAGGTTCTCCACAGCTAGGTCTGTAAGCTAAAGGCCTTCAGAATAGATTCTCCAGCCACTATGATTGTGGTACACACTAAGAGAAAAATCCTGAATGAGGTCACTTCTGCATGTGCATGTTCCACTGCAGAAGTTGCAGACTTTGACACTTTTATGGCTGTTACCAGATACTAATTTAAACAATCTACATTTCACATATTTTAAGGATTATTTTCACAAGTCTTACATTGTATGCCTCAATGATATCAGGATGTATTTTATAACTGACTTCTTTTTTGGTATCAGGGATTGAGCTCAGTACCACTGAGCCACATCCCCCAGCCCTTTTTATATTTTGAGTCTGGGCCTTGCTAAGTTGCAAACCTCCTGCCTCAGTCTGGGATCACCTGCATGAGGCATTGTGCCTGGCCCCACTTGGAATTACAGACCCGCACCACTCACACCTGACACTCTTCTCAGTGGTACATAATGATACAATCCATGGTGTCACGAAGTCAGTGTTTTTGTGAGGAGAACATCCATTCCTGAAGCTTTGTGGCCATTTAGGCCTTCATATATTTGGTCGATCTAAATTGGCATTTGTGTAGACCAAGGTTAATCCTGCCTAGAAATGTGTGATCCTTTCATTTACACAATCCCATCTGTATGAACTTACTTCTGTGGAGGTGAACATTCATAGAGTGAGAAGATCCCCTGTATTTTAAATCCAACACAGGTCTCTTGATGGAATCCAGAAATTTACCGTTTTCTTCAATGTCATTATTTCTAGATATCTTCGTATGGTAGCGTAAGCCCTAATCTACTGTTTTCTTCATGTAGCCTGGGGGTTCTCAACTGAGAGTAATTTTGTCCCCTGAAGGCTTATAGCATATCTGGAGACATTTTTAGTTGTCACCACTAAGACTGTCACCACATCTGCTACGTAAAGGCCAGGGATGCTGCTCAACATCCTACATGCATGAGACTGCCACAAAGCATTCCAGCCCAAAATGTCAACAGTGCTGAGGCTGAGAAATATGGGTGCAGTCCTATTAAATACCACTGACTGATCCATTCTGATAATGCTCATCCTCAGCTGACCCCCTCTACATGCACAGGATCCATGCCTGTGACACCATGCTCTGCACAATATAAAACAAGTTACACGGCTTTCTTTTACCTCCCAAACCAAATCCATTAGCAAGTTCAATCAAATCTGTTTCCAGATTTGCCAAATCCACATTCTATCCATCTCCATGGCTGCTACTCTATACAGCACAGCCGCAGCAAGGTCTCACCTGCCCACTAGGCAGCCTTCCAACTGCTCGCCTTGTCCCCCCTCCCCAGAAAGACTGTTTCAATCACTCTTGGAATCAATTCAAACTCCCACCTGCCCTGAGTCCTGCATTACCTGGCCCCTGCCTTGGTTCCCACCTGGACGTGTACCTCTCCTCTACCGCCAGGGCCTTTGACCAGCTATTGCCTGAGAATGGTACCTTACCCAATGACAACTCCTTGCAGCGCTCTTCTCTGAACCTTAGCCAACCCCTAGCCAATCTCCTTCTCAAGGCTCACCTTTGAGTGGTATCTCCCCCACTACGCTGCAGGAACCCTGTTTAGCCCCTGTGCTAGCAGAGTTCCTGGCAAAGAGCAAGCAGCCTATAAATATTTGGAGAATATACATGGTAGAGCTCTTTAAATATAAACAAAATGAAGCCCCTACGCTCCTACGATGCTGATGACAAACATTCACATGAAATCCTCCTTAAACATTAGCTTACTGAAAATGTACACTCTATTTGTGATTTAGAGATTTAATCTCTTGCTATTTCGGTTCAGGAATCCAGCAGCTAAAAGAAGCAAGAACCCAGTGACTCCTGTCTCTTGGAGTCTGAGCCCAAACTAAACTTGGCTACTGGAAAAGAAAACCATAATTAGTGCAGAATTTGAGAACAAAACAAAACAGAGCTGAGAGGACCGGCTTCCTTAGGGACTGTACCTGTACTGCCCTTCTTGATTTGAAAAGGTCTGTGGGTCAGGAGTTATTTTTATTTTTTGAATTGAAAAATATTGCATATAATATACCTCCTGATTTTTCACACAGTATTGAGGGATGGCTCAATTGAGCTAATTAACACATGCATCACTCCACACACTCATCATAGAGTGCTTTATTAACTAGTCACCAGAACGTACCACAGATCATCCTGAACTTATTCCTGTTTCATAACCTTTGACCAACATCTCCCCAAAGCCCCCACACCTTTTAGGGTTCCAATTAAACAACGGATGTGAAATGGAAAGACATTTATTATGGAGTCTCTTCTATGCCAGGAAGTAGCCTTAACAGATGGCAGGAAGCTCAGGACCCTTGCGTTAGCTATTTCCTGGGCCTGGGAAGGTTTGCCCAGCTGTTTCTTCACATCTTGCAGGGCTCCCCATGGGTAAGTGACCCAGGTGCTTTCCTTTACCCACTTAATTTTCTTGACTGCTCTCCTATATTCACTGTCAAGCTTTTCCCCGATGCACCTGAACTTGCCTATTTCTTCACTGTTACTGGGCTGCTCTGCTGAATAGAGTAAGGACTGGGCACCTGTAGTTACTGACCACCTGTGGCAAGTCTGAATGAAGATGAGCTGTTAAGTATAAAATACCATATTTTGAAGACACAGTACAAAGAGAAACTAAAATATTCCAATAATTTTTATTTGATTACATAAATGATATCAAATTGCAATAAGATTTTAGATGTGTTAGATTGAAAGATAGCTTTTAGATTAATCTGGCCTTTTAATGTGGCCACTAGAATTTTTAAAATTACCTATGTGTACGTGGTTCTTATTATATTTCCTTTTCTTTCCTTCTTTTTTGCAGTACTAGGAATTGAACCTACGGCCTCACACATGCTAGGTGAGTGCTCTATCATTAAGCAGTATCACCAATCCTTATTTTTATTTTTGAGTCAGGATCTAAGTTGTCCAGGCTGGCCTTGAACTGGTGATCCTAACTGCCTCCGCCTGAATAGCTGAGATTACAGAGGTGCACCACACCCTGCTCTGTATTTTATTTCTATTAGCCAGCAACAGCCTAGAAAGTGCCTGGCACACAGTAGACACTCAATAAATGTTTGTTGAATGAATAAATAAATTCAAACCACAGCTCTGAAGATATATACTATTGTCCATTGTGATCCCTTTACAGTAGGTTTTATTCAGTTTGAAAAGAACGCAAAACTCTCTGGCCTACTCTCTAGCTAATTTTTTTCTTTTTTTTAAACAGTAGCTTGGCAGCTCTCAACAGCTCTGCCCACAATGGCAAATGCCCACAGTTGTCAATCATTAGGAAAAACCCAGAACTGGAAACAGATTCCCGTTCAAAAGGCAGGTTAGCTTCAAACTGCTTTCCAGATTTAACTAAAGGAAACAATAGCGGACAGTGGAAGCTATAAAAGTCAGAACACAGTAGGGGTCATTTAAAAGGAATTCTATGCTTAACACAGTCACTGAAAAGAAAGCCCTTATCTAGATGGGAACTGGAAAGAGCCGCCTCTACACCTTTTTTGAATGCCTGGCTCCCGCAAACAAAGAAATGTCATTTCCTAAACCAAAAGTAACACCACCCGAGGGAAAACCTAGATTTAAACCATCCCACCCACAATAACAAGCCAAGGGCAACCAGAATCCTCCAAACCAAAACGAAGCTGGAACTGCACTGCAAGACGTTCCCAGATTCGGTGCCTTAGGCCCTGATCCCTTCTGAGAAGTTCCCTTTAGCGCTGAGAAATCTTCAGCTGAGGACTGAGAATGAGTCTCAAATCCATCCTAAGTTTCTACGCGGGGAAGCTCCAGGGACGAGTCTTGAGGTTTCTGCCTTTGTATAACCGCCACACCTCTGCCACTGAGACGTTGTGTCCCCGGGCGGGCTGAAGCATGCCCAATATTCTGACTTCCACATTTTTTCCCCGGAGAGTGAAATGTATTAACAAGGTCGGGGCAAATGCCGGACCCTGTCCATCAATATACTAGACCTGCCTCGAGCTGAGCGTCACCAGGCATCAGCCAGCCCCACCCCACCCCACCGAATCCAGTCTGCAGCGGCCCCATGCCCAGGAACCGGCAGTGCGAGGGGCACCCAACCACCCACGGAGGCGGGCAGCACCACCCATCCCGCTGAGACCACCCAGACGTGGGTGGGGTGGTTCGGCGACGGGTCCCCGAGCGAGGCCGCCCGGCGAGCAGGGCGCACAGCCGACTCCCACCCGGGCTGCGAGCGCGTCCCCGCGCGCCTGGGCAGCCGCCCCCCGGGGATCCTCCCCACCGCCTCCGCTGGGGCTCCCCGACTTCAGCAGCCCGTCCTCCCGGGTCCCGGCGGCGGCGGGAGTCGGCGGCCGCTGACAGCGAAAGTGAAACAAAGCTGGGCGCCCGCGCGCACCCCGCCGCCGCCGCCGGCCCCGCGCGCGCCACCTCGGCCCCGCATCCCCGCGCGCCCGCCGCCGCCGCCGCCGAGTCGCCGCGGGGTCCCCGCCCCTCCCGGGGGAACCGGCCTCGGCCCCGTGCGGCGGGAGCGGGCGCGCCCGGCCCCACTCACCTCCGGCCTCCATGGAGGACGCGCGCGGCTCGCGCGGCAGGCGGCGGGCGCCTCAGCCCCCCGGGCTGCCGGCCCTCATGCCGCCCCCGCGCCGCCCACCCCCGCGCCGGCCCCGGCCCCCTCCCCGGCCCCGCCGCTGCCGCGCCCGCCGCCACCCGAAGAGGCCATCAGCTGCTTCCCGTCACATGGCGGCGGGCGCGGGCGGGGACGCGCGGGGGCGGGGCCGGCGGGATAACAGCGGGGGGTGGGGCCGCCGGGGAAGAGGCCGGGGCGGGGCCGGCCCGAGGGCGGGGCGGGTCCGGGGCGGGGCCTAGACGGGTAAAGCGCGCAGAGAGGCGGGGAGGGGCGTGGGCGGGACCAGTTCTGGGGGGCCGAGGGCGGCGCGCGCGAATTGGCCAAAACCTGAGGCGTGGATGGGTGGAGCAGAGCGGGGTCGCGGGGGAAGCGGATGATGGGAGCCGGGGGAAGCGGGACTCCGGGGCCCACGGAAACCAGGGGCGAGCAGGGTTCCAGGGCGCGGAACCCAGGGGAAAACGGCGTGGGGGCGGGAGGGTAGTGCGGGTGCCAGCGGGCCTGGTGAAGGGTGCGGGAACGCGGGGCGCGAAGAGCGGGGCCGAGGGGGGAGCTGCTGCACGCCCAGGTACCGGGAAAGGGAGGTTGGGAGGGGACAGCAGATGCGAAAAGCCTGGAAATTGAGCGCTCAGGCCCACTGAGAATTTCTCGCCCACCTTGTTTTCTACCTAACCTTGGACAATACACACTGGCCTTTTTGGGTCACAAGATCCTCCTCCTAATATAAATGAGCCAGGGTAGGAGTGAGGAAAGCTGCATGAAAAGGGGGCTTTTAGTAGTTACCCTGGTCCTTGCAGTTGGTGGCCTTGCAGTTTCCACTGGGTGCAGCCAGTTGTCTTAAAACGATCCCCCTCGAGGTGGCCGAGATGTTTCCCCGTCCTGCGCCGCCTCCTTCCTACACCCCCTTTGTTGACTTCCCTCGAAGCACCCTCCGTATTTCCTCCTGTCTGGTCTTAAATTTATTTGCTTCCTAATCAACCCTGTTTCCTACCATACCCTCGGTTTCCCGTGTGCTTAGTCCCTGTTTTCAACTATTTTTTCATCTGACCTTTGTTTCTCCAACACTTTGCTGTGTATGTAGGCTGGGGTTCAAACCCCGGTCCTCATGCATGCCACGCAAGCGCTCCAACCGCTGAGCCACCGTTCCAGTTTAGTCCCTGTTTTAATGTTTTGTTTTTCTCTCTGTGCCTTTTTGTGAGCCCAAGCCGGTTCACCCGTCTTCCACTTACCCTCTGGTCTGGGAGCACCTCTTCTGTGCCCATTTCTCCTGGGCCACCTGGGTTACCCCTGTGGTGGGTTCCCCAATTGTTTGTTTTTGGATGCCCACTCTTCCCATCCACCTTGTTCTCTGGCTGCCTGCCCATTTCTTGCACCCCCATTAACCTTGCTAGACCCCACTTTCTCCCCATGCATTTTTTCTGTTTTTTAATGACATGGTTATCCACCTCTGAACCTCCACTTTTATCCTCAGTGCTAGTGTTGGACTCTTCCAACTGGATTCCTATGTTCTCTTCTGCTTCCTTAGGTCCGAATTTTATTCCAGTTGCCTTTCCTTTTTTTTTTTTCCCAGTGTGCTTCATTTCCTACACCCCAACCTCTGCAAATTTTTCTTTTCTCCAATTTCCTCCTGACCATCCTTTGTGTTCTAAATTCCTCTGTTCTCTGTTGTCTTCAGGGCCCCATTTTGTATGTCTGAGATGCTGGGGATTGAACCCAGTGCCCTGCATAAAATGGTAGGCAAGCACTCTACCACTGAGCTATACCCACAGCCCCTTAATGCATATTTTTGGGAAGGGGATTTACTGGGGATTTAAGCCATGGGCAATTTACCACTGAGTCACATACCTAGCCCTTTTTGAGATAGGTCCTCAACAAGTTGCTGAGGTTGGCCTTGAACTTTGGATCCTTCTGCTTCAGCCTTCCCAGCTGGTGGTCTTACAGGCATGTATCACTGCACCCAGTGAATATATATCCTGATCTATTCTTTATGTACAGTCATGAAAAAGAATAAAATAGCAAAAGGAACAGCCAGGTTTTTTTAAAAAAGGTTTTTTTTTTAAAGTCTGGCAAAATGGTTTTAATCAAATCTCTACATTTACTAATCAGTTTAAATTAAAATCACTGAAACATTTATTTAAAAAATAACTTTATTCCATACTCAAAAAAATCCATAACCTCAGAACTAATTTCTCCCAACTTTCCCCCACCAGAGATTAAAATGTAAATAAGGCAGAAGAATCTGCTTATTTTTGTTTGCAGCAGGTTCCAGCCAGTCCCATGTTGAGAATGTACGTTGGCACTTACTGCATCATAATAAATTCTGCCCAGCAAAGATGATTTTCCAGGTTTCAGTGCACAGGTTATGGAAATGTTCCATCATGTATTTCCTTGCTGCAGTTACAGGGCCTGTATGTGCTTGTGAGATGCAGCTTAGTATCAAAGCCACAGGATTTCAGAGCCCCCTCCCACTGTCAACAGGTTTGGAGGAAAAGCAATATAATCGTAATAGCCCTGAAATGTTTATCTTCCTGGTTCTGATAAGCAGATCTCATGGTCTCTGAGTTAACAATGCATGCAGATGACTCAAGTCCAACTTGGACTTTGCCACACAAAGGCTGTAACCTGTTGTCAACATGGTGTGGGTCATGTTGAGGAAAGGGGAGAAAAAGCTGTTTCTTTATAAATCCTTAACGCATGAACTTCAGTGCCTGTGCTCTTTAACTGACCCAGCGTATAAATGTGCACACAGGGCTATTATAAGTGACAGCAGTCACAGCTCAAGTGGTCAGGGCTGCACAGCATTTGGCACCAAGCCCTAGAAGCTCCCATTTGCTAATGGAAAAACCCTCAAATATTTCCTATCATTAGTGTGTGTGTGCAAAAGAAGAGGAAGTTGTGGGAAGCATCCCAGTGATAATGCAAAACATTCTCTGCATTTCTAGCTAGTGTTTTTCCCCCTAGTTTTGTCTTTTTTATTTAATTGAGTTGGCTCTCTAGAGTGGACTCTTAAATTCTGGAGTGTCATCATGGAAGACTAAAGGAGAGACTAGTCAGTCTCCAGTGACTTTAGAAGCAACCTGAGCATCTCATTTTGAAACAATGCCAACACTTTACAGAGCGAGCAATCCAGTACATGAGCTACTACGCAGCAAAGGACCGGACCAGGTGGAACTGCAATTCACAGCTGCTCCTGAGGGGAAAAAATCGCACCCAGCTCCAAACTCCCCAGTGTCCTGAGCTGGGAACAGGGCACGCACCTTGTGATTTGCTCAATTTGGCCCCTGCATCTAGCAAAACGGACCTTCGCAACCACACTTGGAGGTTACTTCAGATAACCAGCTCCGCATTTGGGGAGTCCCAGTCCCTGGTACTGGAGAAGATTAGTTCTCTTTGAAGTCCTACGTCTTGCCCATTGGAGCAGGATACGCAATATTAAAGAGTGCAAATTCAAGTCAGATGTTCATGTTTAGCACACATCCATGGCACCTTGGTACAGTCCCTGACTTCAAGGGATTTGGATGAAATGGGGGCGGGAGGGGCATTCAAGGATCTGCTAGAAGCATTAGCAACCAAAACTCATCACATGTTATTTTCATCTGAAACTTAGTGTTATTGATCAGTGTATCCTGAAAATATTCTTAAGAACTAGGACAAAACAAGTTTTTCCGTTCCCGGGGGTGGGAGGCGAGAGAAACAGGCTGGGTAGAATGCTCCTCCGAGGAGTTGTTATCACCATGTACTCTTAGGAAATGTGCCTCCTGCTTTCTTTCAAAGCAAGAGAAGTTAAGAATGAGAAAAGCTGAACGCTAATCCTAGCTTTTATAGAAACGTGAGGTTATAATGAAAGGCACTTCTTATCAGTTCCTACTGCTTTTGAAAGAATTTACACCTGCAGGGGAGGAAGAATCCCTGACAATGGCTCATGGAAACCATTCTAGAAAGAACTAAAAGGTCCGCAGCAGCTCCTAATTTACAGTGCCACTTGGGAAGGCAAAGAAGGTAACTCATATGTCTATTGAGCCCCTCCTAGGCACTTTTATATACCAAATTGCCTCATTTCATCCTCGCCACCAGCCTGGCTATTGCAGGAATGATTTCACCTATTTTACAGGTAAGGAAAACTGAGGCTCAGCAAGAGGTCAAGAGACATGCCCACGCCTATGGAACAAGGCTTTGGTAGCCGACATGTCGCCTTCCCCAGGGAAGCTGCCATTTGCCTGGTTCCTCACCTGGGCAGCAATGAAGTAAGTTTCCCTGTTGCCCACAATGTTCCCTTCTGTGCTGGGGCAAGCTGGTTACAGAGCTTTAACAGAGGCCAGGAGCACTCCAAAACCCTGTCTGTCACAGTGGGTCCACCTGGACAGAGCCAGGAGTCACAGCCAAAGTGGCAGCTCAGACACCAGCTGCAGCTTCCCTCCCACACACGCTGCGGCTTTCCACAGCTTTTTAACATCGTTGAAGAAACTTACAGCACACCAAACCAATTTAGAAGAGAATGGAAGGAAAGCTGCGTGTGTCTCTGCTCTCCTTCTCCGCAGGGAGACCCCAGCTGTCGCTGACACGAGCTCCCAGGTGGGGCGCTGAATGAAGAGCTCATTGTCAACATCAAGGGAATTTTCCAGGCTTTCAAGACTACAGCGGCCAGTCCTCTTCCTCACACTGTCCTGTCTTCTTCTGGAATGATGTCATTTTGCTGCTCACTGATGTCATCTGTTCAGGGGGAGAGACAGACCCGACTGAGTCACCTCCGCGGAGTGTGACTCCGTTTCCACCGCCAGTCGTGTGAGCCACAGAATGGGGATCCGTGGAGAAGGTGAGTGCGGGGTGTGCATTCACCTGGGCTCTCCATCAAAATCCTCTAGACCTGCTTGATGCTTTACCCATCATGCTCTTGGCTCCCACCTCCCCTAAAACACCCTTCCTCCTTTCTGCTTGCTCAAACTCAGCTGTCCTTAAGGACTTGCCCCCTGGCCCCCAGCCTCCTCCACAAAGCTGCTCCTGATGGACATCCCCCTCCCAGATGTCATCCTTCTCTGGGTCCTGTAATTTTTAAACACATCAGCCATCAGGCAATTGATCCGATCCTTCCTTGTGAAACCTTCTGCACTGCCATCTGAAAGCACTGGTTAAATCTCTTCCTTCTGTTTCCATTTTCCCCATGTTTTCCCCAGCTGGTCTTATAAATCTTCCTGCACAGAGACACTATGGGTCTTTCTTTTCTATTCAAAAGTGTTGGGCCTTTCCCAGAGCAATCTGTCAATTCAATTTCTCTACTGGTAGTTAATACTGGTTGCGTATGGCTTACCCAAAATGCTTGGGACCATGAATGTTTTGGACTTCAGATTTTGTAATATTTGCATTTATCTGGAGAATGGGACCCAAATACAAGCACAAACCCAGTTATGTTTCATATATTCCTCTTACACACAGCCCGAGGTAATCTTACATAATATTTTAATAACTTTGTACACTAAACAGAATTTGTATTCATTGAACTATCAGATTTATGGCATCATTTCAGTACTCAAAAGAGTTCTGCATCTTGGATTTTGGGATTAGGAATGCTCAGCCTGCAGTAGATTCTCAGGTCTAAACTAAATTTTTGCTGACTTCTCCAGCCTTTAAAAAACCCAGCTTGCAGTCAGGTGTGGTGGCACATGCCTGTAATCCCAGCAGCTCAGGAGGCTGAGGCAGGAGGATTGCAAGTTCAAGGCCAGCCTCAGCAACTTAGCGAGACTCTGTCTCAAAATAAAAATATTAAACAAAAAAAAAAAGGTCTGGAATGTGGCTCTGTGGTAAAGTGCCCCTGGGTTCAGTTCCTGGTACCAATAACAACACAAAACAAGTTTCCTCCTTGGAGGTCTCCTACTAGGTGGTACTCCCTGCACAGAGCCCAGCATGGGAGCAGGCAAAGGCTTACCCTGTAGGTCCCGGAGTCCATTTCCCATCTGCTCTAAGTTCCCGTTCACCAGCGCAGTCACTTGGTGAATGTGGCCATGCCTGTGTTTCTCCCTGGGC
The DNA here is from genome assembly GCA_004027875.1 of Aplodontia rufa. Taxonomy (NCBI): domain Eukaryota; kingdom Metazoa; phylum Chordata; class Mammalia; order Rodentia; family Aplodontiidae; genus Aplodontia; species Aplodontia rufa. Next base: position 25,562 of record PVKS010029180.1, read on the forward strand.
AGCTCCTCTCTCTCATTTGTCTCCTCCTCCTTGCGCTCTGCCACAGCACCCTCCTCTTCCTCCTCTTCCTCCTCCGAATCCACCAACACCATGACGTCACCCATGTCTTGGCCCCTAATTTCCAAAGCAGGAAAAACAATCAGGAAGGGCATC
>PVKS010029181.1:0-25613 GCA_004027875.1 Aplodontia rufa
AAAAAAAGGCACTCAAATCTAGATGATAGTAGGTAAACAAATAGTTGCCCTCCATAATGTGGTTCTAAGGCAATTAAGTTATGGCATCCCTGAAAGATGAGATGAATGACAGACCGAAGGTTTTAAGAGAGTAAGACAATTATATATTTGACTTTAGCAAAATAAAATACATAGTGAAATACTATTTACATTATGTAACAAATTGCTTATTATCTCTGAACTGAGACCCATTCTATAGTTCTTTTGCATAAAATAGCACTTACCTCAAAAAGTATTGAGAAGGAAAAATGATTTATTTCCAACATACATAAAACATTTAACACAGTGTCTTCAGCCTCTAATAAAAGCAAAGAGCTGTTATTATTAGTTTCTGTGTAATCAGTTTTTATTGCACTTAAAAAGATATTATGTCATATTGATCAATATTTTAAAACTGCGATGCTCTGTCATGTTGTTCTAAGAGATTTCACTTAAAAGTAGGACTAAGTAAGAGCAAAGTCATTGTATATAGATCCTGTGCAAACTCAACTGGATGCAGATTCAGAATTAATGCCTACTTCTTTTCTTTTTTTTTTATTTTTTAAGAGAGAGGGAGAGAGTGTGAGAGAGAGACAGAAAGAATCAACTACACTTTTTCATCTGCCCTTTGTTTCTCAGACACTTAGTTGTGTATGTGGTGCTGGAGTTTGAACCCAGTTTTTCGCACATGCCAGGCAGGTGTTTCAACAGCTGGGCCACTGCTCCAGTGCTGCTTAATTCTGACCAGGATATGACTATCACGACATTGTATGACTATGAGATTTTTCCCCACCTCCTCCTGTTCTTATTCCTTTTCATCCCTTATTTTTGCCCTGTTTTTGCCTAGTCATAGGGAGAAGAAAGAATGGGGGAATTTTAAGATAAATGTAGTATTTCAGTTTGCAAATTAAACACAGAATACTCTTTAATAATAGAGCAAAGATTGAAAAAAGCCAAACTAAAAATTGAAAATAAAAACTATTCTGGCACTCAAAAACTAATGGTAGCAATAAGATCTAGATGATAGTAAAGGGTTAGGGCTTCTTAGGGCTTATGCTTTATTGACTCTTTGTGGACAGTCTTGTACTGAAATCTACTTTAAATTATATGTCATGTAGTTAAACATAGAAACTATAATCTCAACAATAGTAATAATACTACAATTAAAATTAATGTTTTTACTATGTGTATACCTAATTTTTAGGACTCTATATATTAATTACTTAATTAATATAATTAATATAAGCTTACCTTAAAAGGTAGATATCTTGTTTTACAGATTGAGAAAATTGATTTTTAAACAAGTAATTTGCCCAAAATGACACATTAAATAGCAAAGCCTTGATTTTCACCTAGAAAAGCTGGCTTTTGAGCCTAAGTGCTTAACTTGATGCCTCAAATTTTCAAGAAACCAATTCCTCATAATATTTTTTTCAAGGATGAGGACCGAACTAGGGGCCGTACGCATGCTAGCTCATAATTTTTTTTTAAAGCACTGAAAGTCTTGCATCCTAGGAACATTTTTGGTCCTAGGCAAACCTGGAAAGCTGCTCACCCTAAAAAAAAAAACCTCAAAAATTTGGTTTATAGAAGAAAGCAAAAAGGTCCCAACCTATAGACATAGCTGTAACACGATCGTATAATTCTCATGCATTGTAATTAAAAAAGAACTGTCCAAACAACAACAAAGTGCCCCTGACCTCAGTTTAAAGGCAATTATAGCAGAGTTACTTAATTGTCTTCCCAACTAAGAAGGAAGGAGATAACGAGAGCCAGAAGTAAAACTGACAGAGGGAAACCAAAGTATGAACTTATAAGGAAAATGTGAAGACAATTAATGACACTTAATGACATTTAATTGTCATTAGTTAATGCACTTCATTTGTCAGTGAAAGAAAACCAACTGGAACTGTCTTTACCAATAAGGGAAATTCAGCAGAAATACTTGTTAGAAGGGCATGGATGCCATGAGACTTGCTTCCTTCTATTACCCTTTCCCTTTCTGTGATTCTATTTCTCTCTTTGCCTTTCTCTTCATTGCAGAAAATATGAAATCAATACATCCTAAGTTTAATATCTTCAAGCCATAGGAGAAAATCTGATTATTCTAGTCCAAAAGTTTTAAATACTATGGGAAAAAAAACAAACTAATTGGATTAGTTTGGGATATGCAAACATTTCTGAACCAAGAATTCCTGGCCAGAATTTGAATCACATAAGAATATGACAGCCTTGTGGGAACCATTATGATAATGTAGGGGAAAGGCAATTTCCAGGAGGAGGAGGCCCTGTGGATGTCCACTGCCTCCTCTCCTTGGCTGCATAACATACTCATACTCTCAAACAATATACATCCTCTTTTTTCTTTCATCTTGGTACATAGATTATAAATAGGTCACCTTTTAATGAATTTTAAATATCCCACTTATATCCATTAAAACCCCCACCTGGCTCCACCAATGGGAAAAATTAAAAAGTATTCTAGCAAACTATGATTTTTGAACAGCTCTTATTTGGAAAAATGCATTAAGCTGACAGACCCAGTGGAGTAAGGATGGCATATCAGAGGGTTCCTCTTCTCTAACTTCAGACTTTCTGAGTCATATTGAATCTGAAGACAATCTATCCTCAGATTACTCTGCAACATGCCATGATCAGATGAAATTAGTACTTCAATCAGTACTAATTTCTAAATACTAAAAATAATAAAGATGCCAGCTTTATAACAGTAAAGAAAAACTAGAACACTTTCCCACTTAGAGAGTGAGGAAGAAAGTTTTGATAGGGGCAATATATCTTGGTCCATTAGAATATAAACTGCAAGGGTGGGGATTTTTGTTTGCTTTATGGACTGATTTTTCCTAGTAATAGATTCATATTAGTTACTCAATGTATATTTCTTGAAGAAAAGGGCATCCTTTCTCTCTTTGATTCTATGATGCTATTAGTTGAGAATATTTTGTAATATCTCTACTTTGGGTTTAACAGAGCAAAGAGATATACTAAGTTCATTATGACACTGACTGATAGAAGGACTTTCAGGTGACAGCAAAGTGACCATTATTTGAGACTTGAGTATCCTTGTTCAAGTAGTCCTCCTCCATATGTGTCTTCTCTTCCCAAGCCTTCAGGTCTGGTTACTATAGCCATATCCTAAAAGATCTAAGCAAACAACTTTCTAGGTTACAAAGTTCATATGACTAAAATTTCCTTCTATATGTATTCTTCTTATCTTTGTCAACTCTGAAAATCAAGTATTTTGGCAGGATTCAGAGAATCTGAAAAGAAGTTCGGATAAATGTCATAATATGTTCCTTTAAGGTAAGCCAATAGGTTTGCTGATTATTTTGGGGATAACACATCATCTTTTTTTATCTCCAAAAACAGAATTACAGATAAAATTTTGTAGGTGTTCGTGCTGTGTAAGGCTATGGAAGTTAGAGTCTGCATGCTCCCTACCACTGTTTGAGAAGCACACTTGGACCCTCTTTCAGTTAGTGTGCCTTTAATGAGGCTGATTTCTCCTTCTGCCTTCCACACAGGGCATGTGGTCCGAGCCTAGTCCCTTAGAAGAGTTCAGATCTTGGTCACAGTGAGACAGTTTTAGGAGAGATAGTAAAATGGCCAGCTGGTCAGGATAAAGGGCCCCCTCTAAGAGCAAGCTGGTAGAGTGATTGACAGGGCATATTCAAGTCCTTCATATGCAAATAATCATGAGGCTCACCTGTGGGAGAAACTCCTTTGTCCCTGAAATGGGAAAACTAAGAAATGGGAGTGGACACAGATGGGAACTTGGAAAGAATTGCTACCTGTTTTGCATATTTTAACCAATGACTTTGGTACTAAGTTTCAATGCCTGCTTTGCATAGGTTTCAATCAATGATGTAGATGCATTTCTCAGTGCCTGCTTTGATGAATATTAATTATGTTCATACCCCAAATCAATGTAACCCCTGTCCTAATCTCCATCAGAGGGTGTCCTGCTTCCCAGTGCCCTTCCGCCTCTGCTCTCCTTCCTAAATAAATCCTACTCCTTTTACTCCCCTTCCATGGTTGTCCATGGATTTTATTCAAATTCATGAGACAAGGACCCAGAATATTGGCGCCAAATTCCCAGGATGAATTTCCACCACACCAAAAGTTGCAACACCCAGCTTTTTGCCGGAGAGCTGCTAACACTTTCAGCTGCAGACATCTGCAGCCAGTCCAAATTCCCATTTTTAACTGGGAGTGGCTGCAAACACTAGAAGCAGGCTGTTTTGGCTGCTGGAATCTGTAGTTAGCCAGATTCCATTCACCAGTGGGAGCAGAGAATCTGGCCTCATCTCAAAAACCCCACATCAACAGTATTGACTCAAGAATGAATCTGTAATCCCAGTTGAGTCAATGAGAGTCACCATAGGACTTTTCCCCTTGGACTTAAGAGGAAAAATAGGACTTCTTTCTCTGGAAACTTTATTAACACTAGTGTTTTATGGGATCATATTTGCTGACAAGAAAGAAAAGTATTCTGGGGACTGAAGACCACCACAAGATGAAGACAGAGACCAACTTGCATATTTTGAACCTTTGAATACAAACATATCTTACGTCAAATCTACTCTGGAATTGTTAATAGTATAAGCATCCAAATTTTATTTGAATTAAAGTAAATAGGATTGGGTGGGGCTCATGTTGCTTCAAGTGAAACATTCTAGCAGTTTATAGCAATATAAGAAAATATTTTAAGCCCTTTAAATACATAATGAATGAGTTACATTGAAATAGTTTTGGTATCAGAACTTTAAAATGTGAACCTCTATAAAACTGTGAATATTATACAAATAGCAATGCTAAAGTACATGTTGTAAAGATAAAATGATGGACTCAAAGAACAATTATCAGCAGCACATTCAATTCAAAATAAGAGCTTTAAAATCTCTCTAGAATTCCAACACTCCTATTTGATCAATGTGCAAAATTATGTGTTTGCTAAACTCAGATATCTATAATTAATACTTATGTAAATATTCTTTAAACTGAGTTATGACTTTCAGAATGAATGAATATATTATTATTTTGAAATTATAACCATACAAGGAACAATTTCTTTAATAATAAGTGAAATTTCTTATTTCTGAAGAATGAAAAAAGAGTATGATTGATTTCAAGAAATGATTTCAAGAAAGCAAGAGAGAAAGTAACCCATTTATAAATACAGAAAGGTGTCTGCCTCTCAAATTTATGTTAGCAGCACAGCCATTTGACTAATGAAGGACAATTAAGATAACACTTTTTTGTGAATATTAACAATTTGCTTGTGAAACTCTGGATAAAGGATCATATTTATTTACTAAAGCTAAGAAGTCAATTGAATAGCTTAAACAACAACAACAATAAAAGCCTGTTAAAATATTGCTTTAGGATACAGCTCTTAGGATAATAGCTTTTACCAGGAAAGATAATTGTTGCCTCAGGGACACTAGATAAATTAAAGGGTTTTCTTAATGAAATAGACATTTATAAACAAAAGAATCTTGGGAAGGATTTTCCAACTCCATTAATTTCCATCTTCCCTTTTGAAAGCTAAGCCTAGCTGACATTTTGGGTTGATTACCATAATCTATAGTAATAGAGTTGCCAATATATTGTCAAAAAAGAATAAATTAATGGAAAACAAGATAAATTTGTTATGTGGTCTCAACAGATCTGAAGGCCATAGGAAAATATTTAAATAAATCTTTCATGTCAATAATAAGATTAAGCACCCTGGAAGATAATAAAAACAACAAGGATATATTTAGCATGTGAAAAATACATTTGCTAATATTGTCAGTGTGAATAGCACCAATTTCAGTATTCCTCAAGCATGATTTGTGAAATGAAATTTACACAAGATTTGGCAATGCATAAATTATTCTGAAGTCATAAAGGATGATTTTTTGAAACCCATATTAACTGTTTCAGAACACCACACATTTTTAATAAAATGCTGTGGTACCACTTGAAATTCTGTTCTAGTGGCCAATTCTATTGATTACTTCACAAGCATCTCTTACAAGCATCCTCTAAAGTGGAGCATTTTACCAAGCACTGAGCAAAATACTGATACAAAAGTTAAAAAAGGAGAGTTATGCTATAGACACATCCTGATATGAAGATGAGGGTGGAAATGTGAGTTACAGCCTTGTAGCTCCACCAGCCAATCTCATGTCCTCAAATTGCACAAATACCAAATTGTTAGAGAACCGTTTTGGTATGAATTGTTTTTAATTTATTTCTAACTGATATATAGAAGCATAAAATTGTACATTAAGGTACCATGTTTCAATACATGTATATGTTAGATTATATTTAATCCAAGTTAGACACATTTATCTTATCAAATTAGCTTTTCTGTATAGAAAAATTTCCAAAACCCTTTATTCCAGGTTTTTTAAATACTACCTATAGTCACGGTAGCACATCAGAACATTTTGCTCCTAGTGAGCTGTAACTCAGTGCCCACTGATCAACATTTTCCTACCCCATTCCTCATCTACTCTCCCCAATCCTTACTTTCAATTTCTATGAGATCAACTGTTACATTCTGCATATAAATGAGATTCCATATCACTTATCTTTCTGTACCTGACTTATTTCACTTAATCTAATAATGCTGTCCAGTTCCATCCATGTTGCTGCAAATGACAGGATTTCATTTTTTTTTTCATGGCTGGGTAGTATTTCATTGTGTAATCATACCACACTTTCTTTATCCACTCATCAGTTGATGAATACTTACATTAATTCCATTTCTTGGCTATAGTGACTAGTGTTGCAATAGACATGGAAGTGTAGATTTATCTTCGATACATTTATTTCATTTCCTATGGATATTCCTAGTAGTGGGATTGGTGTAGCCAAAGGTAGTTGTATTTTTAATTTTTTGAGGACTCACTATACTGATTTCCATAACGACTGTACTAATTTACATTCCCACTGACAGCATGGAAGACCTGCTAATTCCTACCCATTAGCAGCACTTTTATCTTTAGTTTTTTTTTATAATAGCCATTCTTACTGGGTGAGGTGATATCTCCTAGTTGTGATATACATTGTTCATGATGTTGAACACATTTATATATATATATTTACCATTTGTATGTCTTCTTTTGAAAAATGTCTATTTAGGTCTATTTCCCATTTCTAAATGAGTTGCATATTTTTTGCTATTGACTTTTTGATATGTCTTATATAGTCTGGATATCAATCATTTGCAAATATTTTCTGCCATTCTGTAGGTTATTTCTTCACTCTAATAATAGTTTCCTTTGTTTTAATCCCATTTGTCTATAGTTGTTTTGTTTCCTGTGTTTAAGGGATCTTGTCCAAAAAAATCTTTGACCATTCCAATGTCCTGAAATATTTCCCATATATTTTCTTCTAGTAGCTTCATAGTTTCAATTTTTCTTTACTATATCCTGTCATACTTTTTGGAGAGAGAAAGAGAAAGAGAAAGAGAGAGAGAGAGAGAGAGAGAGAGAAAGAGAAAAGTAGAAAGAGAAAGGGAAAATCAATTTTATTTATTTTTTCATCTGGCCTTCATCTCTCCAACATTTAGTTGTGTATATGGGGTTGGGATTTGAACCTGGGTCCTTGTGCATGCCAGGCATGCAATTTAACTGCTGAGCCACTGCTCCAGCCCCTTCCTCCATATTTTTATTGGTGCATTATAATTATACATAATAGTGAGTTTCATTATTTCATATTCATGCATACATGCAGATCTATGCTTTTGATAATCTTTATCCAAATTTTCTTAGGTGTATTGTTTATATCATCTATATTTGATTATGTATTATGTATGTTGTAATAATCACCTACAAGTAATTTTTGTTTTGGAAATGATTTAGAAAACAGTTGATTTTTGTGTACTCAACTTGTTTCCAGGAACTCCGCTAACTTCAATAAGCAGTTTTAATGTTTTGTATAGAGTGTATATTGTTTCTACATAGACCATCTACATAATGATCATGTTATGTATAAACAGAGTTTTTTAAATTTCTTTACAATTATGTCTTTCAATTATTTTTCTAACCTAATTACTCTAACTAGGACCACTGCTATAAAGTTTAACAGAAGTAATAAAAGACATCCTCATCTTTTCCTAATTCAAAAAGGAAAGGATTATGTCTTTCATTGTAAATCTGTTGTTTTTCATAGATGCTGTTTTAGTCAGCTTTATCACCACTGTACCTAAAGACCTGATAGGAACAATTCTAGAGGAGGAAATATTTATTTAGCATTCACAGTTTCAGAGGTCTCAGTCCATAGATGGTGGACTCTGATTCTCTGGGACAAAGATGTAGAACTTGTGGCAGAAAGGTTTGGAGTAGGAAAGCAGCTCAGCACGTGGGAAACAGGAAGCAGAGAGAGCTCTGCTCAAAGCAACAAAACATATGCCCCAAAGTTATGCACCTCTTAATGTACTTCCTCCACACACACCCTACCTGCCTACAGTTACCACTCAATTAATCCATTTGAGTGGATTAATGCACTGATGAAATTAAGACTATCAGAACCCAATCCTTTTGTCTTTACAGTTTCTTGCATTGCCTCACATATGAGCTTTGGAGGACACTTCATATCTAAATCATAACAGATGTTCTTTATCAGATTTAGAAATTCTCTTCTATTTCTGCTTTTCTTGGAATTTTTGTTAGGAAAAGATATTAAGTATTGTCAAATACTCTTATTTATGTAATCACTTCATAGATACAAAAATCTTTGCCTATAGTGAATCTCATTGAATAATTTTTTTCTCATGTTAAACCAACCTTTCATTTCTGGGATAAACTCCAGTGAAAATTTTTGCACTACTAAGTGTAATAGATCAATTAGTGTTATAAAAATTTAAAATCTCAATAACTAACCTGGAATAAAATACACTGTCGAGAACATATATGATTAAATATGTTACATGCTAAAGTATATGCAATATGGAGGCATGGATGATTATTAAATTGTCAATGTGAAATAATTTATCCTCTAAAATATCTTTTTTCCTAACACATTCATCTCATTCATTTTATATATTGATCCAAGAGAGTAAATATTTTCAATGAATGCCATAGTATGCTGCAAAATATGATTTTATAAAGACTCACTGTTTTTAAACTTTATATACTCAATCAAATTCTAGTTTAAATTATTAAATGCAATATTATATGTGCCTTTAAGATTTTTCTCCCTTAGGGAAATTCTAATTTTAAGAAACCTAACACTAAGCAGTTGAGTAAGAAAAAATACCCTAAAGGAACCTCTTACCTTTAATTAAAGGCAAATCTCAAAAAGTACAGAAAGTCAAGAATAAACAGTTCTCTAAGGAGACCTTGAGGCTACATTGACATACCTGGATTAACATGAACATGGAAGATATGAAATTTTAACTTTCCTTTTAGCACTTTGTGTGTGTGAGAGAGACAACAGATTTTCTCTCTCCAAGAAGCATTTCAAAATGCATGAGACACACCAGGTACTGGGACATTACTGTTGCAAGCTTATTAGCAATTAAGAAGAAAACAGTGACACTTGTCCTGTGAGATGAATGTCAGCATAATTTCTTATCTGTGGAGATTACTTCAGCATCTGAGAACACAGCTTTAAATGTTTATGAGCCATTGTGTAACCAAAGTGAAGTTGTGAGAAGTTACATTTCTAAAGGATTTCTGAAGGATAAGCAATTCTTCATCTCTCTAGGAAATCTCAAATTAGTTGCTGAATCAATCTGACACCCAGAAAACTGTACAGTTGGCTACATTTTCCACCCTTTGCATTGTTGCTTTCACCTTGGCATTCATACGGAAAAAAATATTATAATATCTGTTAAAGGGTATAGTTGAGGTGATCTACTTAATTCAAGGTACATGGAATTTTTTTTTTGTCTCAGAATATTTTAAATTCATTTATCCTAAGTAACTACTGTTTTTTATGGACTACTCTTATTAGTAATATTGCTCTTTTGTAAGGCAATTATTCCACTTAAAGTCAAATTCCTTCCCCATTTTGAATTATTATGCATGTCTCAAAGGCTTGTCGCTCTTTGCATGGTACACTGACTTCATGTATGATTTTTCTATTACCTACCCACTATGACTTTTTAAAACCATTGTGTTAATGGAATTTTTGCTCTTTAGTAAATGTCTTCAGTTTTTTGGCAATGAAATAATTTGTTAATATGAAATGTTTTATAATATTTCAATTCTTACATATGAAAAAGTCTGCAAACACCAACTTTAGAAGTCAAAGGATAGGCACAAAAACAAAAGACTGATAAGTTTGGATGATGGTTCCTAAAAAGATACATGTATAGAGACTGGGAGTCTCCTTAGTCAGGGTATTACTAAATAATATCCCTTGGGTTTCCTTTCTGAGCAAACAAGATGGATGGCATAGAAATGAGGAGGAAGAAGGCTAAAAACAAGCTCTAATCAACCATTTTGCCTAAATTTTATTCAGTTGCTTCAAAATATAACTGTAAGACATTCTGAATTTTCCCCACTTTAAAGTTTGTTACCTCTATTTTAGGAAAAATGATGTGTAAATACATGGTTACCTAAAATGATATAGAAATTCAAACCATGTCTTAAAAATTAGTAATAAACAGAGCAGCTTTTCTCAAACATTAGAACTTCACAAAGTGTGACCATGGCTATGCCAACTACAGAACGGTTTTGAAATATAGCACAAGAAAACTATTGAATAATTTTCACCATTTAAACCATTTTATTTGAAGCACACTATAGGCTCAATTTAGATTTGAATTTTTGCTATACTAAAATTAGCTTAAGGAATACAAGTGAAACTTAGATATCTTGTGTGTTTGCATCATTATCAATTCATCATCATGTGATATTCACTGGTTGCTATAGAGGTTGTAACCACACAAATGTACACAACAGACAAGTTGGTAGCAATGTATCTTCTGTCCCCTAGCAGTTTCACCCAGAAATGTTCCCATGGCAGAGAAGAAAAACTACCCATGCCCAACTAAAAGAGCATCTTTCATCCATCACTTTGATTACATTTGCAGACGTCCTACTATACAACAGAAGCCACATAGCCAAGTCTGCAATCAGAATAGAAGGGTACTACAGAACAGTGTAGATGCAGGGAATAATGAAGAATTGGGGCCAGATTACAATGACTGCAGTACAGTCATTCTTGCTCTATTATAGGGCTGGAAAATGCTGTGGTCTATGCTCTCAAAGGACTCACCGGTTCAGGAACACACCATTTCTTATTAATATTCACCATGGGAGAAGAATTTCTTGACCCTATTATTGCTTTCAGAAATGAACATTGCCAATGTTGTCTCCTCCTTGTCTTTATATGCAGGAATTTCAGGGGGTGGGGAATTTCCATTTAGCTTTCTTTTGCATGAGATGAGTTGAAGTAGTAGCTGACATTATTTAATGACAAGTATAGAGTAATATTCTCTGGCACTCAGGAATGTTGCAGGGAGATAAAAGTAAGTGAAATGACAAAGGAAATGAGCCAGAAAATAAGACCTCTGGACAATTAAAATTCTGTGCCCAAGTCAAACCAGTGAAAATCTTTTAGGTTGATTATATAAATTCAGCATATAGATTTTAAAAGAAAACAATTTTGAGGTTTCTTATCACCATGGACAGCTGCTAGACCTCCAAATGGAATTTTCTAATGAGCATGGAAACAAATCTGCTTCTTTATTTCCGAGATGCTTTGCATATGCCTGGCTACTAACCAACACTGACCAGCTGCTGCTCTCTATTCTTCAGCCACCTGGTCTTACTGCAGGCCTTTGCGTTTGAATGGAATACATGCTTCTTCCTAAATATTCCTGATATTGTCCTTATTATCTCGTTACTGGCTCATGGATCAACACAACTAAAAAAAGCAAAATCTCTGTGGTGTTTCCCTGAGACAAAATGAAATGCTTCAGAGGGTCTCATTGAGTCCTGTGTTTGCAACTACTGTGAAGTTTGAGAAGCTTAAATCTACATTTCCAAGATTCAGTGTGAGTTCTAAAGATGGGATAGTTTGTTCAACTAGATAGGAACATGAATGGAAGCAGAGTCAGACTTCTGCAACTGCTAGAAAATGTGGTCGGGAGGGTTCTGGATTTTCAGCAGCTAATTTGTAGAAATTTCAATGTACAGTCATCAGGTGTTTGAATGTGTCATGTTATTTGCAACTGATTCCTAATCGGTACATGAATCCTCCTTTTGCATCCTGGATTCCTGGATGAAAGCTAAGCTAGTACATTGGTACAAGGACTATTTTCTGGGGCTCTGCCTCCCACTTCCTCATCTTCTTGCTGTATAGGGCTAGAAGCTCTCCTGTGGGCTAGTTTTGTAATGTTGTTGCAAACCTCATTCCCAGCGTAGTAGTTTCCTTGTCTTCTGTGATTGTATAAGCACTGAATTCCCTTCATTGAATGCCTTTTGCTTAAAATAACTACATTTCTTTCTGTTGTCTGCAACTGAATCCCAATGTATACAATCACCCTCAAACCAGAAACATCAAATTAATTCTTTTTGCCTGGTTGCCAGAAATTAAACTTAGGAGAAAATGGAATCATGCTGTTATTTCACTATTTTTAATTTTCTTTTTTTTTTTTTACTGCTCTTCAGAATTATAAAATATTTCTTGTATTTAAAAAAATGTAAGAAATGATGTAAGGAGATCTTTGATTATCCACTGCAGGTTTGATCACATACCAAGTATGTGACCATTTAGTTGTAAATAGTAACTTAAATTTTTCAGACACATAAGTTTTCACACATCCTATTAATATATGTATTTTTAAAAATTAATTTTACAAAATTTATGTAATTTCAAATATGTAGAAAAGTACAAAAATAATACAGACACCTATGTACCAATCACTGAGATTAAACAGATGTTAACATTTTGCCATATGTGCATCAAACCTTTCTTTAAAAATAGGAAATAAAATGTTACAGATTCTGCTAAGTCCCTCACTCCTTCTGTCTCCCTTCCTCCCTACCAATAACTGATGTCTTAAAGTTGTGTTTCCTGCCATGTCATGTATCTAAAAGCAGTATAAATAAGCTTTATGTGCATGCCTTGGGGCCCTTTATTAAGGAAAAATACACAATTACAAAAGAAAAACTAGATGGAAAAGTGGATATTTGTGAAGAATGAAAAAAAGATCACAGTACATTTCAAAAAATAAAGAAAAATGTAATGAATGTCACAAAAACCACAAAATCCATGAAGGATAGAAAATGTTTTCAAATGAATTTTCTGACCCATTGGTATAAAAACAAAATTTTCTCTACATTTTTAATCAGGCAGTCTTTGATTACCTCGTCCCATGACATTTTAATTTAATTTCTAAACTGCAGCTAGGAGAAACAATTTTTGTCATGTAGTATGGGTGGATTGAATTTGTTTTTAATTATTGATGGCTAGTTGCATTCACATACATACTGTTTCATATGGGGGTTTATTTGTTATAGTTCTGATATAGGTTTCCATCCAATATACACAGGAATTCAGGAGGAAGAAATCCTTGCTCTCTGAGGTCACTACTACTGGTATAGATAGGCAAAAGTTATTGAGATAGGGTACACCTACTAGTTACATGGTGTCTATTATTTTTGTAATTTTCTACATATTTGAAATTAAATTATCTTACTTTTTCCTTAGCTTGATGAAAGAAAAGAATGCAAATGTTGCACTAACCCATCACATGTGATAAAGTTATTTCTCTATATACAGCCTACCCTCTAACATCTTGAAGTTAAGGATTTCATGTGGAACCTTGAGTTCCAATTCACAATAAAACAGTCTCCCTGGAAAGTCTCTACAAGTGAAATTTCCGGAACTGAATGTTCATTAGCAACATGTAAAGTCTACTTTCATTCACGTGTGTTTATAATTTACATAAATGGATTCCTTCTGTGCATTTTTAAAAATCTTAGTGGCTTACTCACCTTTATTTTAGAAATCCTCATGTTGAGAGGCTGAAGCAGGAGGATCTCAAGTTCAAAGCCAGCCTAGGCAACTAAGCGAGACCCTGTCTAAAAATAAAAAAAGAATAAAAAGTGCTGGGGATGTGTCTCAGTGGCTGATCACCCTTGGGTTCATCTCCTATGTCAAAAACAAAAACAAATAAAAACAAGAAAAAGCAAGTCCTCATATTTACACATGTTGATATACTATTTTCATTTTAAGTGCTGTCAAATATTGCATTTAATTTTTCTAGTGAATATTTCATGGATTTTTCTTCTTTCTGTTTTTGCTGTTATTCAGAGCTGCACAAAATATTCTTCTCCACATCTCTGTGAACAAGTGGAGCACCATCTCCACAACAGTCAGATTAAAATTTTGGGTTACAGGATGTGCCTACCTTAAACAAATTGCTAAGAAAATGGATTTTAAAATGTACATTCCATCTAACCAGATGCCCCTCACTGGATGAATGGATCCAAAACCTCTGGTATATATATTCAATGGAGTTCTATTCAGCTATTAGAAACAGCAATATTTCAGCTTTTGAAGGTAAATGGATGGCAATGGAAGAAATTATGCTGAGTGAAGTTAGCCAAACCCTGAGAGGCAAAGGTCCTATTTCTCTCATTTGTGGAGGCTGGAGCTAAACCCAGGCTTGGGTGAAAAGTTGTCAAACTCATGTATTAGACTCGCAAAGGCATAACAACACATAATCCAGGGGAACCATATGGACATTGATATCTGTTGTAGGGTGGAATTATAGAATAATCAAGAGACTGAAGTGTGGGCAATATGAGAGTAACCGGTTTAAGATTAAATTCCTATCATATTGTTCCTTAAAAATGTATATTCTGCTACATTTTGTTTAATACCTGATGTTCTCATTCTCATTAACTTTGGCAATCAGTTTAATGAGACGGATTCTTACTGTTATTTTCATTTGAAGTTAACTATTAATGATATTAAATATTTAATGTATTTGTGCTCATTATCCATCTTGACTTCCTCAACGGTGAATTGCCTGCTATATGCTTGGATTACTTTTACTAGCTTTGCTTTATTTTAAATTTTGCTGACTTGAAAATATTTGTGGCATTTTTTCTAATGATCTGTTACATATAAGTATCTTTTTCTGGTCTGTGGTTGATTATCTTAGTTTGTTTCTGATTTCTTTTGTCATGAATAGGATTTCAATTTATCTTGTAAAATTTGGTAATTTTAATGACTTTTTTAGTTTTAAGTAAATCAAACCTTGTTCTTACTATCATAAAGATATACTCTCATGTTTATTTTCTTAAAAATTAGTTTTATTTCTTATATTGTATTCTTTGACCTATTTGGAATTTATTCTGGAGTATTATATGGTGTAAGAATTATTTTCCACACAATTAGAACTCCATTTAGTTAACATGCCTTCTTTTGCTAATTTTTTTTAGATGGATATAGAGTTACAATTGAGGGGGAAACATTATCAAATATTCAAGAACCATTGTATATATACTTAGTTATCCAGGGCTAATGCTATATCATGGATGCCCAGCTTGGGTTCCCCCTGTTGTTGTTTCCCCCAGAAGAACTCCTGAGTTAAATGGATATCTTGTGGAGGACAGCAATCTCCTTCTCAGATGATTCCCCCATATTCCCTTTCTCCAGTCTCCTAGGAGTTCTTCCTGCACCCTCTCCCCTCCCTGTCCCCCTCCCTACGCCTCCAAATATCTTAGATTGTCATCTCCCTGTTGCGTTGAAAATCATACAATTTGAAGTTATTGTTAGCTTAGCCATCAAACATACTGCTTCCCCATTTAATCTAGCTTCCACAGACGAGAGATACCATTCAGCCCTTGAGTCTCTGAGACTGGGATACTTCACTTAGCATAATTCTTTCCATCTCCATCTATTAGTCAGTTGGGCCAATGATTTTTTAAAGCCAATGAATTCATTTCATTGGAATTGAAGTTCTTACTCCTTCCTTACAAGCTGCATTATTTTAGGCAATTTATTTAACCTCTGATGTTCTGGTTTACACAGCTTCAAATAATTGAAGTGTCAGAGGGACACTATAAAAATTAAATGAGCTAACAAAAAGAACATTTTTAGTTAAGTCATATGCATCAACTATGCATTACCTTAACAAATTTCACTCCTTTTTTCCCTGATCAAGCTTGAGATTTCTTGATAATGAAAAGAGAAAATATGGAGACCAAAAGATTACCTTTATCATTAGGTTAAAGAACATAGTTAATACAAGCATGCTTGGATGCCCATTTATATGGAACCTCAAAGCAGGGCAGATGTGATCACTAAATCATGAACAAGGCTGAATACGGCAGGCATTATATATTGAAGGCCTTCCTGGGTACGAATTACCATATTTTGTTAAAATTTTCTTTGAAAATTATGCATGTGTAGTAGTGGGTCAGAATGAGCTTTTCATTTCTTGTATTATCCTTGTCAAATATTGGTATCAGGTTTTATTGTTTGTCTAAGTTGTTTCATCCTTTCTGGAAATAATTGACATAAAACTAGAATTATCTGCAGATCAATTAAAACTTGTTTTTAAAACCATATGGCCTTAAATTCTCCTACCCAATCCGTATAAACTCTGAATTCATTTTTGCGTTTATGTAGATTTTATTCTCCAATTCACTCCATGATTATAAGATTATTCTGTTCTTCTACTTTTCCTAGAGTAAGTTTTCATAAATTATATCTTCCAGAAATATTTATTTTATCTGAATTTCATTTTTGTTTCAAGAAAACAATTTTTAGTATTTGCTGACATTTTCAAATCTTTAGCACAGAAGTGAACATATTTTGTTTTTTCATTACTGGTAGCATGTGGATATGGATGTTTACGTAGGTGTAAACATTTGTGTGTTTTTATGTGTGCTTATGTGGGTACCTCTTCATTTTTGTTTTTTTCCCAGATAATCTCATCAGAGTTTGCCAAATCTACTAGTTTTCTCAAAGCATCAAATTTGGGTTTTGTCATTATACTCTTTTTTCCTGTTATCTATTTTAAAGATACAGTAAATATCTTAACTGATATTAAATAGTATTTTTCTAATTTTTTTCATTGGCTGCTTATATCTTATTCATCAATATTTCTCCTTCATTAAAATAAGTATATAAAGATATTTTCTTCCAGTATGACTTTAGCTGCAACTCACCTTATGTAATGTTTCAGAAAAATTTAATTCTAAATATTGATAAATTTCCCTTATATTTTCACTTTTAGTGAAATCCCATGATTTAAATTAAAAAAATTTAAATTATATAAATAAGAGATGATTTTTAGTTATCTTTTTATAATTCATTTGTTGGGTATAGTTATTGACTATGATCTGTTACTTTTTGTAAATTTTCAGGTTTTTCCATATCTACCATATGTTTGTTATACACGTGGTATAATGTATAAAGAGAAAAAAATTCTGATTATATGAAATCGAAATACATTTTCTGTTCAATACAGGGTTTTATGCATCCAAATATACATGACTTAGCCAAATAATTATGTTATTAAAATTCATTAATTTTCCTTCACTGTAAGTATTGAGTCACTCTTCTCAGCCAATCATTTTTTCTAAGCATCGAAGGCACAGCAGGAGTCAGAGTAGAAAATAGTTTTTAGTGAGCTTGCATTCTGGACAGGACAGAGAGGATATAAAAATGAATAAGTATATATACTTGATAAGTCAGGGGGTAGCAAAGGGCATGGGGATAATACAACTGGGGGAGGTGAGAATGTTGTGATTATTACTGTCTTTACAGGTAGGAGGAAGAACAAGTACAATGGACTCAGGAAAATGATTCTCTAGCCAGAGAGAAGAAAGAAAAGATCAAAGTTGTAGAACCTGAAGTTAGAGAGCCAGGCGGTGAGTGAGTGACCAGATCAGATATTCACATGCAGTTCTTGAGGAGGAGCTGCCAAAGGAGAGTTGGAGTAAGGAGGCGCTGAGGCCACAGGTCTGGACTGGCTGCTCTGTGTCCACTGTATGTACCTTGTCTTAGGATTTCTTCATGCCATCACCTTTAGGAATTGCTCTGTGGTCTCCTGCATCTTGAATCACACTTTTCCAATTCACATCTGCCACTCAGCATTTGGTAGAGCATTTTTTTTCCTAAGAAGGGATATATAGATGCAGTAAACCTACTTGATAGTTTGGTTGTAAAACTGCCCCTAATTTTTAAGACATTTTTTATTTTGTTTTAAGAGATAGAGAATCAATTTTTTTAGATTTGTTTTTTCTTCTGACCTTTACTTCTCCAACAGTCAGTCATGTGTGTAGTGCTGGGGTTTAAACTGTGGTCCTTATGCATGACAGGCAACCGCTCCAACCACTGGGCCATCACTCCAGCCCTTTAATAGACTTTTAAAAATATAGTTCATACACACTGAAAAATTGAGAAGATGTTTCAGACAGTTCTTATAGACTCTTTCATCTGGTTTCACTTTGTTAATATTTTATATTTGTATGGTACTGATTTACAAGTAATGAATCAATATTTTTTTAAAAGAGAGAATGTGAGAAAAAGAGAAGGAGAAAGAAACAATTTTCTTTAACTTTTCATCTGGACTTCGTTGCCCTGACACTTAGTAGTGTATGTAGTGCTGGGGTTCAAACCCAGGACTCCATACATGCCAGGCAAGCACGATACCATTGAGCCACCACTCCAGCCCATGAATCAATATTGATACATTATTTTTATATGAAAATTATAGATTATTTAGATTTCCTTAGTTTTTCCCTGATGTCCTTTTCTATTCCAAGATCCCATCATGGAGTCCACTTACTTAGCCTGTGTGCTAATCTGATTGCAGATTTCTCACCCACTACTTTAGTGACCTCGATAGCTTTGAGGAGTGCCAGTCAGGTATCTGGTAGGATGTCTTCCCACTGTAATTTGTCCAGTGCTTTTCTCCTCGTTAGTCTGGGGCTTTGGTTTTGAGAAGAAGGCTACATGTATGATTTTTATCACATTGTCTCAAGGGCACACTCTGTCACTACAATTTTTCACTATTAATTCTGACCATAGTCACCTAGTTGAGGGACTTTATTTTTTTGAACAAAAAAAAGATTTTATTTGTTTTATGTTTTTCGCATTTGTCCATTTATTTCTTTTCACTCTTTTTTAACGAGATCTTATTTTTCATTATAATTTTACGTATTGAAAGGGCTTATTGTTATACTTCTGGACTCTATCAGCTTTCTATATAAAATTACCATTTTTCCCCTATGTGCATTTTTGGAAGGAAGTCACTATGCACAACCTATTCTTCAAGACTAGGAACTTACGTTACCCCTCCTTGAGAACTGTGTGATTACACAAATTTATTTGGAATTTTCCTGCAAAAAAGATTTGTCTCTTCTTCCCCAATGTTTATTATTCTATGACTTTATTCATATATCTATGGACTCTTGCATATTTATTTTGTACTTTAGGATATACTCAGTGCTTCTTTATTTTGTGACTGAAATTATTCTAGCTTTGGCTATTGGAAGCCAAAGCTGGGTAGAATGCTGCACTACTTTGGTATATGAGTCATGATGCGGTTTTTTGCTTTTGTTTTTGTATTCACCACTGCTTTACTTCCTGGTGCTACAGAATAGTCTGCTTCTCTTCTGCCCTTCCCATTTCATTTCTATATCAGCCACTCCTCCAAGGAGCCATGGTGTCTTCTATTAGAAAACTGTACAAGAAACCAAGATGAGGATGCTGGTTTTGCTGTATGTTTCTTGGGGCACCACTCACTTTTGATAATTAAGCAAACATAGAGAGGCAAGGGATGAAACTGTTAAAAATTTTGTGTCCTTAGATTCATTTTCTTATTATTTATTGTGCACAGCTTAGAAAACACACACATATGTACATATTTTTATACATGAAAAAAGACTCCAAATTTATTAGTATTTTATGCCTTGTTCTTTTTAGTTACTCTTAAATAGTATGTATTTTTCTGTGCTGTTAAAACTTTGTACAAGTATCATTTATAATTACTCTGAAATATTATATGAATGTATGTAATATTTAATTATGTCTGAAGTTGAATATTTTAGAATCTTCAATTTTCAAGATTAAGTAGAAAGATTATCATTTGATTGATTTTTAATTAATTACTTTTGACCACTTTATATAGCTGTGATGATATATAAAAGCTGTATATATCTAGAGCATGTCTCTTGATGAATTTGGGAATAAATGCATATCCATCATCACTATCAATGCCATAAATGCTTCCATCTCCTTCCAAAGTTTTTTCCAACCTCTTTGCTATTTTTTTTCAATTGCATATTTAGGGAAAATTTCCAAAGTCAAATTTTCTGACCAAAGAACTTTACATATTAAAGGCAAGATACATTTTGTCAACCTTAATTTATTCAAAATAATAACAATATTTCTTTTCAGTTGTACTATATGAGGTCTTTCATCTTTCTAACCTCTAGAGGTCAATGAAAAACAATAATTCTTAAATATCAATTGAATATGAAAAATATTATACTGTTATGACTTTACTTTGCATCTTTTTTACTCGAGAATTTAGGTGCCCATTTCCTTGTTTATTTGTGTTCTGCAAAGGTATAATTCAACTCTCAGTTGGGCACTCAGCCCATTGGTTCTCTTTCAGGCTCCTACCAAAACTGCATCTGAATATTACATGATCTCAGAAACTTTCCTGAAGATGAAGAAGTTCACAGGAAAGGACATATTGCACACTTAGACCACAATATCTGTCCTACCAGTGCTCATTCATCTTTCACTTCTTTCCCAGAATTGGTGCAGATCATATTCAGGCTCCTCTGGCCTTTCATCTTCTGCCTCAATTGCTTTTTTTTTTTTTTGGCACTGGGGATTGAACCCAGTGGTGCTTAACCCCCGAGCCACTTTCCCAGTCCTTTTTAGTTTTGGTTTTTGTTTTGTAATTTCAAGACAGGGCCTTCCAAATTCCTCAGGGCCTCACTATGTTGCTGAGGCTGGCTTTGAACTTATGATCCTCCTGCCTCAGCCTACAAAGCCACTGAGATTACAGGTGTGCACTACTTTTGCTTGCTCTCAATTGCCTTTTAAGACATTCCTTATAAGAAATTCCAATAAATACATTAAATACATTTGCTTCTATTTCATCACATTCACTGTTGTAGTCCTAAAAGAGTATAAATGAGGGACTGGAGCAGTGACTTGGCAGTTACGGAGCTTGCCCAGCATGCATGAGCACAGGTTCAAACTCCAGCACCACATACACAACTAATAGAGCAATGAAAGCCACATGAAAAACTGATTCTCTGTCTCTCTCTCACACTGTCCCTATTTGTTAAAAAATATATAATGGGGCTAAAATCTCTGTTAGTAATATCATAATTTTAATAATATGTATTTTATTTTATTTATTTTATTTTTTATTAGTTGAATATGGACTTATAGTTGAGGAGGAATCAATATTAAACAATCAAGAACAAATGGATATTCACATAGTTAGCCAAGGCTGACGCCTTGTCATGGATGCCCCCTTTGGGTTCCCCATGGTTCTATGTTTCTCCCAAAAGATCCCCTGTGTTAAATGGACTTCTCGTGGAGGTCAGAGATCTCCTTCTGAGATGATTCCCCCATATTCCCTCCCTCCAGTCTCCTAGATATCCTTCCTAATCCCTCCCCACTCCCTGCCCTATCCCTATGTCCCCAGGTATCCTAGGCAATGATCCCCAAGTTTATGTAAAAATTCATATATTTTGAGGTTGTTATTAGCTGAGCCATCTAATATACTGCTTCCAGTAGTATTCTAGCTTCCACAAATGAGAGAAAACATTCAGCCCTTGAGTCTCTCAGATTGGGATATTTCACTAGGCATATTTTTTTCCATCTCCATCCATTTGGTTTCAAAAGCCTTAATATCATCTTCTCTAATGGCCGAGTAGGATTCCATTGTATATATGTACCAAAGTTTTTGAATCCACTCGACCAGTGAGGGACATCTGGGTTGGTTCCATAGTCTAGGTATAGAAAATTCAGCTACTATAACCATCGATGAAGTCGTATCTCTATAATGTGCTGATTCTAACACTTTTGGGAAAATACCCAGGAGTGGGAAAGCTGGGTCATAAGGTGGTTCCAGCCCTAATTTTTTGAGGAGTCTCCACACTGCTTTCCAGAGTGGCTGACCACTTTGCAGTCCCACCAGCAATGTAACAGTGTTCCTCTTTTCCCACAGCCCCTCCAGCATCTGTCGTTGTTCGTATTCTTCATTTCTGTCACTCTAACAGGAGAGGGGTGGAATCTCATTGAAGTTTTGCTTTGCATTCCCATTATTGCTAATGATGTAGAGCATTTTCTCACATATTTCTGAGCTTTCTGACTTCCTCTGGTGAGAAGTTTTTTAGATCCATAGCCCATTTATAGATTGGATTAATTGTGATTTTGTTGTTTACTTTTTTAGTTCTTTGTATATTCTGATATTAGCCGTTTGTCCAAGGTATAGCAGGCAAAGATTTTATCCCATTCTGTTGGGTCTCTCTAGACACTCTTGACTATTTCTTTAACTGTGCAAAAGCTTTTCAGTTTAATTGCATCCCATTCATTTATTCTTGACTTTACGGCTTGCGCCATGGGAGTTTTGTAAAGGAAGGCGCTGTCGACCCTATGTCCTGTAGTTTGGATCGTACTTCTTTTTCCAGTAAATTTAAAGTTGCTGGCTTAATATCCAGATCTTTGAACATTTTGATTTAATGTTTGTTTGTGCAGGATGAAAGGTAAGGATCCAAATTCAGTGTCTACACATGGCTGTCCAATTCTCCAACACCATTTGTTGAACAGACTATCTTTCCTCCACCTATGTTTTTGCCCCCTAAATCAAATATCAGATAGTTAAAGATATGGGGGATCATCTTAGAATCTTCTCTTCTAATCCATTTGTCTTCAGTTCTGTTTTGATACCAATACCATGCTGTTTTTATTACTATGGACCTATAGTCTAATATCAGGTCAGGGATTGAGATACCCCCTACTTCTTCCTTCCTGCAGAGTAATACTTTGGCTTATCTGGGTCTTCTGTTATTCCATACCAATTTGAGAATCGCTTTTTCTATATCCATTAAGAATGACATTGAAACCCTCATATCCTTAACTATTTGATCTTTGATAAAGAGGACAAAAGTATAGTGTGGAAGAAAGATAGCCTGTTCAACAAATGGTATTGGACAAACTGGACAGCCATTTGTA
This sequence comes from Aplodontia rufa, assembly GCA_004027875.1. NCBI lineage: Eukaryota > Metazoa > Chordata > Mammalia > Rodentia > Aplodontiidae > Aplodontia > Aplodontia rufa. Next base: position 23,215 of record PVKS010029181.1, read on the forward strand.
GACAACTGAAGCTGGATCCTTATCTTTCACCCTGCACAAAAATTAAATCAAAATGGATCAAAGGCCTGGATATTAAGCCTATAACTTTAAATTTACTAGAAAAAGAAGTCGGGTCAACACTACACCTTATAGGAGTCGGCAGCTTCTTCCTTAACAAAACTCCTATGGCGCAAGCTGTAAAATCAAAATTAAATGAATGGGATGCAATTAAACTAAAAAGTTTTTGCACAGCTAAAGATATAGTCAAGAGCATCAAGAGAGAACCTACAGAATGGGAGAAAATTTTTGCCTGCTACACCTCAGACAGAGGCCTAATATCCAGAATTTACAGGGAACTAAAGAAACCAAAGTCCAAACTCACAAATAATCCAATCGATAAATGTGCTAAAGAATTCAAAAGGAATTTCTCTCCAGTGGAAGTCCAGAAAGCCCACAAATATATGAGAAAATGCTCTACATCATTAGTTATAAGGGAAATGCAAATCAAAACTTCCATGAGATACCACCTCACTCCTGTTAGAGTGGCAAAAATGAAAAATACAAACAATGACAGATGCTGGAGGGGCTGTGGGAAAAGAGGAACACTACTACACTGCTGGTGGGACTGCAAACTGGTTCAGCCACTATGGAAAGCTGTATGGAGAATCCTCAAAAAATTAAGGATGGGACCACCTTATGACCCAGCTATCCCACTCCTGGGAATTTTCCCAAGTGACTTAGAATCAGCATATTATAGCGATGTGGCTTCATCAATGTTTTAGCACCTCAATTTACTATAGCTAGATTATGGATCCAACCCAGATGCCCCTCACTGGAGAGTGAATTCAAAAATTTTTGTACATATATACAATGGATTACTTCATGGCCATTAGAGAGAACGATATTATGTCTTTTGAAATCAAATGGATGGAGATGGATAGAATTATGCTTAGTGAAGTCTCCCAATCTCAGAGACTCAAGGGCCAACTGGTTTCTCTCATCTGTTGATGCTAGCATGTATGGGGAAGCAGTAGGGCTGATGGCTAACCTAACAAAACTTCAAATTGAATGACTTTCAGAGCATTAGGGGGATGGCTCTATAGGATACTTGGAAGTGTAGGGAGGGGGATGGGGAGGGGGAGGGTATAGGAAGAACTCATAGGAATCTGGAGATTGGGAAGATGGGGGAACCATCCCAGAAGCTGATGTCATTCCTCCAGGAACTACCCATTTAACGCATGAGTTCTTCTGGGGGAAACTGCAATAGGTAAAATCCAAGGTGGTTATCCATGATCTGGCTTTTCCCCTCGATAACAAAGTTTATATCCATTGATTGCTAATGTTTTGATAATGTTTCCCCCTCAACTGTATTTCTGTATTCTTCTAATAAAAAAAAATCAACTTTAAAACTCTAAAATAAATAAATAAATAAAAAGAATGACATTGATATCTTGATAGGGATTGCATTAACTCTGTATAGGGCTTTTGTTAGAATGGACATTTTGATTACATTAATTCTGCATAACCATGAGCATGGAATGTTTCTCCATCTACTCAGGTCTTCTGTATTTTCTTTTTTTAGTGTTTGATCATTTTTGTTGTAGAGGTCCTTAATATCCTTTGTAAGGTTGATGCCCAAGTATTTCATTTTTTTTGGAGAAGATGATGAATGGGAGAGATTTCCTGATTTCTTCTTCTGTGGACTTGTTGCTGGAATAAAGGGAAGCTAGTGATTTACTGTTGTTGATCTTATACACAGCCACTTTGCTGAAATTGCCTATAAGCCATAGAAGTTTTCTGGTCGAGCTTATAGGGTCTTCTAGGTATAGAATCATGTCATCAGCAAATAGAGACAACTTGACTTCCTTTTTTCCTACACGAATTTCTTTGATATCCTTGTCTTGCCTGATAGCTTGGGCAAGGGTTTCAAGGACTATATTGAATAAAAGTGGTGAAAGTGGACAACCATGTCTTGTTTCTGAATTCATTGGAAATGTTTTGAGTCTTTCTCCATTGGGGAAAATGTTGGCTATGGGTCTGTCATAAATGGATCTTACATAGTTAAAGTATCTTATCTTGATCCCTATCTTCTCTAGAGTTTTGAGCATAAAGTGGTGTTGAATTTTATTAAAGGCCTTTTCTGTATCAATTGAGATGATTATATGATTTTTATTTTTAATTCTGTTTATGTGGTGAATTACATTTATTGATTTGCTTATTTTGTTTTTTTTTTTAATTTTTTATTTTGAGCAAACTTACATGATTTTAACAAAATAATATAAAATGTGTATAAAATATGCATATATTCTGGATTTTGCAATTATCCCCAGGAGTGCCCCCTCAATTACCCTCCCTTATCCCTCCCTTCCCCTTCCCCTTATAACTCTAAAAAAAGTATTAGATTGTAAAGCATTACATCT
>PVKS010029182.1:0-25609 GCA_004027875.1 Aplodontia rufa
AAATATCCACTTAGGAGGGGACGCTGACCCTGTGTTACCAAGGGAGAAACAGAAGCTCAGAAAGGGTTGGTATCAGCTCGGAACACAACCAACACGCAGTGAAGAGGTAAGGGGCAGATTCATCTCCAAGGATGGCGGAAGGCAGCTCAGCAAACTCTGACTATGAAGCAGGTGGAGCAGCTCTTTGCAGTTTTCATAAATTGCTTTCCCGGAAGTTTTCACAAACTCCAGCTTTGAGCACAGAGTGAGGACGGCAACCACCAGTTGTGCCACCCAGTGGAGGTGCAGGGCAGCCAGGCCCCCACTTTGGCCTTCACGAGGACGCTTTCTTGTTCTTTAACTCCATTTTTTCCAAGCCTGTTCCTGGCTGGGTGATATTAGGGAGCCTTGAAGCCATGGGCTAGGGCACCTGGAATGGACACAGCAGGGGTTGCTGTGTCCCCACGTGGAAGAGAAAGCTAGGACCTGCACACAACTGGGTTTTGCAGATAGAGCAGCTTTGAGTCATTGTCCCAGGTCCCACACACAAGAAGGTCGCACTGGGGGGCCTTGAATCTCCATCAGGCTGGCTCCAGAGGCTGGGCTCCAGGTCGCTGTGCTGAGCTGCTCTTCTTCAGAGGGTGACCACGCTAGATGCCAAGGAGATGAGCGAATGCGTAGACCAATTTCCCAGACATCTCTGGGGCTCTGAGAGGCCAAGGACACCATGGGGACGGCAGAGCATCCAGAACACAGGGTGCATGAGTCATGGAGATCAGGGGACAGAAAGGAAGCTGGTGGCAGACTTCACAGGACCTGTGGGCCTTGCTGGCAAAGGGCTGAGCCTGAAGATGCTTGAGGAGGACAGGCCTGGGCTTATGCTATGCAGGAGGCAAGCTTCAAGAAGGGAGCAGCTGATCCAGAGCCAGGAAGAAGGGCCTGGCTGCCAACGGGCTTTGGGGATTGAGGGTTGAACCCTGCTGGTGTGAAGCAGCGTCATGGAGACAGCAGATCTCAGGGCCGGCTGCGCCCTTCCCCAGAACACTCCGCCTGCCTCCACCTCCCTGGGCCTGTTTGATGGGACACCTCAAAGAGGGAGCCTCTAATCCTTTGAAGGAGGGATGGATAAGAATGTATTCTCTAACAAGAATTTTTATTTCATGTTCTAACATCTTGTGGAGAGAGAAAGAATTAAAAGTCAAGTCATCAGGTCGACTTATCTTTATAAATGTTCCTGTAAAAACTCTTTTATCTGTGTTTGATTTATCTGGTTCAGAGGTTTTACTTTTATTTGTTTCTTTTTTCTTTTTTTGAGATGTGGTCTCACTGTGTTGTTCAAACTGGCCTCCAACGTCTTAGCTCAGACAATCCTCCCACCTCAGCCTCCCCAGTAGCTGGGACTATAGATGCTGCCACTGCACCCAGTCCAGAGAGAGGTTTTGGCAGACATCCTGGTTGCATGGATATAATCACGCTAGCAGTTTGCTTTTTGGACTCTGTTGGCCTCTCTCTTGGGTAGGAGCAATCGGGGAAGAACTAGCAGTCCCATCCCACAGGAGTCCAGGGGCCTGGCTGGCCTGGGTGGGTGTTATTGTTTAGTTATGAGATGCTCCCCCGAGTTCATGTGTAAGGCAATGCAGGAATCCTCAGAGCTGGAATGATTAGATTATGAGAGGAGTGACCTGGCGAGTGGATTAAGCCACTGATTTGGATGAACTGGGTGGTGACTGTAGGCAGGTGGGGTGTGGCTGGAGGAGGGGGGTCACTGAGAATGTTCACTTGGGGTTTATATTTGTCCTTGGGGATCGGAGCTCTCTCTGCCTCCTGATTGCCACACCCTGAGCTGTTTTCCTCTGCTACGCCTTTCACCAATCACCCCGTGCCCAGTGCTGTGGAATTACTTGGTCATGGGCTGACCTCTGAGTCATGAGCCTTCGTGACCTTTCCCTCCTCTGCATTTTCTCACCAGGCCTTTGGGTCGGAGCACGCAGAGCTGACCAAACAGTGGGGTTTCCCTGCAGTCACAAAATCAGAATCAGCAAGTGCTGGCCCCTGGAGGGGACTGAGAGAGGGAAATAGGCAAGGGTACAAGTGGGGACATGGCACCTGGGGCACCCCCAGTGGGCCACAGCCTGCTTAGCTGAGGGCAGATAGAGTCCAGAGTGACAGGGCTGGGCCAGCTCGGGGGCTCTGGAGGTTACTCCGCAAGGGGCGTGGGGAAGCTGCTCCATCTGCAAGGGCTTGATAACCCAGGCACAGTCCTGGGTGCTTAGTGACAGGGACATCCTGAGGAATGCGTGCTTGGGCGATTTCTTGGTTGTGGGAGCGTTAGGGTCGTTACAGAGCCCGGGTGGTGAGCCTGCTCCTACTTAGGCTGGGCCCTACGGTGTGCATATGCGCACACACTACACGTAATAGACGCTCGCTCCTAGGGCCATGGTGAGCAGAACAAGGTTAAATGAAGCCATGAGAAAGTGCCAGACTGGTGAGAGTCTGCTGCCCGTGGAACCTGGCGCGCTGAATTACAGGAAGCTGCTTTCTAACACGCGGAAGATGTTAGAAAGACGAGCGACAGGCCACAGAAGCTTTCCAGCTTCGTCACATCAGATGGGACCGTTGTGTACGTGGAAGTCCCTGACCCAACGCTGGGATACGGGGTCGGTGGTGTTTGTTTTGTCTTGTGTGCCTGTGAATGGGCTGCAGGGGGCTAATCTAGGCTGGACTCAGTCGGGCAACTCTGGTCCAGATGTCTTTCAACCCTCCTGGACCAGCAGATGGACCTGGCGTGCCAGTGACAAAGATGAGCAGGAATGTGCCCAATACACAGTCACACTCTAGGGTCTGGGCTGGCCAGAGTGTGCCATAACCAAGCCTCGCGTTAAGGAGCAGAGACTGCAGAGTCTCACGGCAGAGGCTGCGGATAGGGCAGAATGAAGAATCGTGGCCCATCTGCCGCCGTGGTCTCAGAAGGGAGCTCCAGGTCTCCATGGCTAGCAAAGGAACAAATGACATCTATTCTGCTTTTCTCTTTGCACCAATCTACCTTGGTTATTTCTTGGAATGAGACCAAGAGCCCCCTCTAAAGGATAGTTTTTGCTGCTTTTGCATCAGTGTTATTGATCTGCACAGATGCAGCTCATGAAGGTGAAGTCAGAGCTTAGCCCATCAGCTGTCAGCTGTGGGGATTCGAAGAGAGCTCGCCTTGTGGCATCCTGGCCACCCATGCTGCCTCCACGTCCCCAGAAGCATGCCAGTCACTGGGGTGTGTTCTTGCACCTCCTGATGAAGGCCTTCTTGGTTACGGCACTGATGTGGAGGCTGGAGGCTGGAGGCTGGGCAGGGAAGCAGGCACAGTTCCTGCTCTCGTGTAAAGCACACTGTGTGCAGAGCTTGGGGAACAATAGCCCTGGCAAAGGCACCAGAGGAGGTGAGGCACGGGGTGGTGGTGGGGGAACCATGGTTTGCTTTTCGTTGCTGTAACAGAATTTTGCAGATTGGGTAATTTATTCAGAATAGAAATTTATTTTGGCTCACAGTTCTGGAGGCTAGGAGGTATGAAAGTGTGGCACAGCATGGCTCGCCTTCCAGTGAGGGCCTTTTGCTGATCATGACGCTGCAGAAGGAAGGGGAGAGCAGAGGAAGCTGTGTTGGCAGCAGCTCACTCCATTGGCATGGACTCAGCCCTGCTAGTAGGGTACCAATCGGTGGAGCCGTCATGATGAAGACACCTCCCAGCAGGCATCTTCTTCCAATGCCAGCGCCCTGGGGTTAAGGTTCTGACACAGGAATTTTGGGGAAACATCTAAACCACAGCATAGACCCCGTTAGGGGTTCTGGGTGGTCCTCTAAGCACAATGAGATCCCTTTTAGATAGTGCTGCGTGGAGGTGTGGCATAGTCAGATTTACATTTTTAAAGGCGATGACTGCTGGGTTGAGAAACGGATTGACAGGTGGTTGAGCGGACTAAAGAGACCAGCCAGGAGGCTGTTGGAGTAATCCACATGCATCTTTAAGGCAGCTCCACACTTTCAGAAGAAGTCTAAGTCGAGGAGGGCAAGGTCTGTTCCAGGCAGTTCTTCAGGGCCCAGGCTGACACAGCCCTGCTGTCCCCAGCTTGTTGCTTCCAAGACACTGTGGCAGTCAACCCCCAGCCACGCCGAACTCTGCTGTAAGTCACCTTTCCAGCGACCAGATGTCCATGCTGACCCTTTTTCCTACAAAGAGCACATGGCCCCCTCCGCCCAGAGCCAGGTCAACTTGACTCTTTTTGCTCTGTTAACCCTTAGACCACAGCCAGTTAATCCTCCTCCTTGCTCTTCTCCCAAGTGAGAGTGAAGGAGGGGCAGGGGCAGGCCCAGCAGAGATCCTTAGTGGGCATGGAATCCTCCTGATCAGAGGCTCCACGATCTCCCTGCTCTGTGGTACAGGAAGTTCCCTGGGCAAAGCCCATTGTTCTCTGCACCTTGCTTCTGCCTTCTGGGAGGCTCTTTCTTGCCCACCCTGCTCCTGGGCATTGCTGAGATGGGTGTGGGGAAGGAAGCCCTTCTTGGAGACGGTGCGCCTTGCCAGTCCACCCACTGTCCCTGGCATGTGTGGCGACCACTTCCTTTACCGTGTCTATGGCCTCAGTGTCCTTGCTTACAGAAGGAAGTGGATGTATCATGCACACAATGAAGTCTCGGAGCAATGAAAGCTGCATGAAAAACTAAATAAAAACTCGTTTCTCTCTTTCTCTCTTACTCACTGTCCCTCTCTCGCTCTCTTTTTAAAAACACTTACAATGCAATAACAGAAATTTTCTCTGTATCAAAAATGAGAGAACAGAACTTCTCCAAGCCACATCAAAATTAAAATATTTAATACAGAAAATGAGGAAAGAATATTAAAGGCTGCAAGGAAAAGAAACGTCAGGTCACATTTAGAGGCAAGCTAATTTCAAAATCAATAGAAGATAAGAAATAACTAAGATAAGAGCATAAATTAACAAATTTTAGGCTTAAAATATATACAGGTTCAATGTTGCAAGTTGATTCTTCAAACAGATAAATTAATAAACCCTTAGCTAAAATAACCAAAAGAAAGAGAAGCCCTGAAGTACCAAAAAAAAAAAAAAAGAAAGAAATGAAAAAAGGAGATATCATCACAGACATTTCTGAAATGCAGAGGATCATTAGAAACTGTTTTGAAAATTTATACTCCAATAACCTGGAAAATGTGGAAGACATTGACAAATTTCTAGACACAGATTACCTGTCCAAATTGAAATACGAGGATATTGATAGCGCACATAGATCAGCATCAAGAACAAGAGTGCAGCAGCAAAGGAGAGCTTTCCAATAAACGAAAGCCCAGAAACACATGGATTTTTAGCTGAGCTCTACCAGACCTTGAAAGAACTAACTCCAGCCTTTCTCAATTAGAGTGTGACATTTAAAGATAAGGAATACTTTTAAATCCATTCTACAAAATCAGTATAACCCTGAAACCAAAACCAGAGAAAGACACATCAAGGAAAGGAAGCTACAGACCAATGTCCCCAAGGAACATAGATACAAAAATCCTTAATAAAATACTAGTAAACTATATTCAACAACATATCAAGAAGACAAAACACAGGGCTGGAGTGGTGGTGGCCCAGCAGTATGGAGATTGGCTGTCATGCACGAGGTCCCAGATTCAAACCCCAGAACCGTCTGAGCATCAAAAACCAGATGAAAAACTGAGTAAGTCGATCCTCTCCCTCTCTCTCTCTCTCTCTCCCCCTCCCCCCCTCTTTCTTTAAAAAAAAATAAAGAAGACAATATACCATGATCAAGTGGGCTTCATTGGAGGGATGCAAAGTTGGTTCAACATAGGCAAATTAATAAATGCAATTAATCACATAAATAGAATTAAGAACAAGAATCATATAACCATCTCAATAGGATCAGAAAAGGCCTTTGATAAATTCCAGTACCCAGTCATGTTAAAAATTCTTCAGATCAGAGCTGGAGAGGTAGCTCAGCAGTTATGGTGCTTGCCTGGCATTTGCAAGTACACAGATTCAAACCCAGCACCCACATACACACCTAAGTGTAGGAGCAACAAAAGCCATGTGAAAAATTGATTGTCTCTCTCTCTCTCTGTCGCTCTCTCTTTAAAAAGAATTCTGGAGAAGCTAGGATAGAAGGAATTTACCTGAATATTATAAACACTATATATGACAAACCCAAAGCCAACATCATAGTGAATGGAGAAAAACTGGAATCATTTCTTGTAAAATCAGAAACGAGACAAGGATGTCCACTCCTACCACTTCCATTCAATATAGTCTTGAAGCTCTAGCCAAAGCAATAAAGAGAAGGAAATTAAATGGATATAAATAGGAAAAGAAGAAACCAATCTATCTCTGCTTGCTGATGACATGATGCTTTTTGGGTTTAGAAGACCCAGAGAAACTATACTATAAGACTTTGGAAGGTAATAATAGAACTCAGTAAAGTAGTAGGATACAATATCGACACTCATGAATCAGCGATTCTCCTGTACTTCAACAGTGATTCTCTGGGAAAGAAATCATGAACACTATCCCATTCACAATAACCTCAAAAGAAAAGGAGGAAGCTTGGGAATTAATCAAGCCATAGACATGAAAGACCTCTACAGTGAAAATTATAGAACATTGAAGAAATTAATTGTTAGACCTTAGAAGATGAAAAGACACCCAATGTTCTTGAGTAGGGAGAATTACTGTTATCAAAATGGCCCTACTACCAAAAGCAATACAAGCCTGTTCAATATAAGCCCCATCAAAATACCAATGCCATTCTTCACAGAACTAGGAAAAAAACATTCTTAGATTCATCTGGAAGAATAAGAGACCCAGAATAATCAAAGCAATCCTGAGCAAGAAGAGCGATGCTGGAGGCCTCACACTACCTGATCTCAAATTATACCAAAGAGCTGTAGTAACAAAATCAGCATGGTATTACCATCAAAATAGACACGAAGAACAATGGAATAGAACAGAAAACACAGAGACGAAAACACACACAGATACAGTCATCTGATACTTAATGAAGCTACCAAAAAAAATTCATGCTGGAGTTCAGAGCCTTTGTGATAAATGGTTATAGGAAACCGTCTGCATGTGGAAGAATGCGGTTAGATCCCTGTCCCTCACTCTGCATTACAGTCAGCTCAGAGTGGGTGCAACGAGTAGGAATTAGGCCAGAAACCCTGCCAAGGCTAGAAGAAAGCATAGGGTCAGTGCTTCCTCAAGAAGACCTCTAAAGCTCAAGAAACAAACCCAAGAAACAATAAGTGGGATGATCAAGATCTAAAGCTTCTGCATAGAAAAAGAAATGATTAAGAGTATGGAAAGGGAACCTACAGAATGGGGAAAATCTTTACCAGCTGCCCTCATAGAACAGATTAATGTACAGAATATATGAAGAACCCAGAAGAAGCATCAGCAAAAAAAACCCCACAAATACTACAATCAATAAGTGGACAAAAGAACTAAACTTATCTCAAAATAAGAAACACAAAAGGCCAACAAATATATGAAAATCATATTTAACATCTTATCTCTAGCAATCAGGGAAATGAAAATCAGAACCACCCTGAGATTTTTATCTCACTGCAGTTGGAACTGCAATCATCAAGAAGCGTAGTGGTTATAAATGCTGGAGAGCACATGGGAGCATGCTGTTGATGGGCCTGTAGATTAATACAACCTCTCTGGAAAGCAGATTGGAGATTCCTCCAGAGACAAGGAGTGGACCCACCATAGGATCCACCAGTCCCATTGCTTGGTGTTTTTCCAAAGCTGAAATGAGCATATTCTAAAAACAGCACAGTTCACAATGGCCAAGTTACGGAATCAGCCCAGATGCCCGTCAGTAGGTGACGGGGTTAAGATGATGAGCTGTGTATCCACAGTGTTGTGTCACTTAGCTACAGGGAAGAATCGCGAAGAATGGCACTGGCTGGTAGGTGGATGGAAATGGAGAACATTGTGCTCAGCAAAACAAGCGAGACTCGGAAAGTCAGGGCTTGAGTGTTTCCTCTCCCACTTGGAAGCTAGTGCAAAATAAGGCAAGCAGGCGGGGGAGTACTTAGATGTCATAAAGACACAGGCAAGGTCAGTGGAGCGGCAGATGAGACTGAGGGAAGGAGAGGGCGTGGGAAGGGGAGAAAATGTGGATGAATTTAACAAAATCACGCCATGTGCGCGTACACACACACCTCAGAGAATTTCACCTGTGGGTGGTGTGGAAGCACCCATCAATGACAGATAAGCAGATGAGCAAGGGGAGGATCAGCAGAGAGGAGGGGTGTAGGGTGAGGGGGGAAGGGGTGGAGGTCAGGGACAAAGCAGAGTGGGTCAGATTCCAAGCCTGTGTGAGTTTGTCAGGAGCATCCCAGTTATCATGTATAACTATAACGGTCTAATAAAAAAAAGACAAGATAAATAAAATATGAAATGTCATCAGGACACAGCCAGTATGGGAACAGTACGACAGTTCCCCGAATAACTCACAGCAGAACTGCCCTGGGATGCAGCCATCTCACTGGTGGGCGTGTGCACAGGGACAGGGCAGCAAGGTCTTGAGGAGACCCTTGCTTGTTCCTGTTAATAGCAGCACTCTTCCCAATAGGCCAGAGGTGGGCACCCTCCAGCCACCCACCCATGAGTGACACGAGATGAGTATCAAGCACCTAACCCAGGATGGAAATTCTAACACGTGCTGCAGCTGGGTCGACGCTGGGGACTTGCCGGTGAGTGGAAGACATTCATGGAGGCAGGTGGCAGATGGCATCAGGGACTGGCCGAAGGGACAGTGTGCAGTTTTAGTGCGGCAGATTGAGTCCGCAAGAAGAGTCCCGGAGAGCGGGAGCGTGGCGTGCAAATGCGCTTAACACTTGATCGGTCCACTGAAAAATGGCTACAGGGGCGAATTTTATCCATGTGTGTTTTATTAAATGTTTTAAGAGAGAGGGACAGAGAGAGAGAGAGAGAGAGAAGCATTTTTTATTTAGGTTTCTTGTGACTTTTGTTGCTCCGAGACTTCATTGTGTGCGTGGTGCTGGGCTTTGAACTTGCGTTTTTGTACATGCCGGGCAAGGGCTATAACCACGGAGCCACCGCTCCAGCCCATATTTTACTAAAATTAAGACAACGCCAAAGCTTCCTCTTGGACAGTGCAATGTCACTGCCTGCCGAGCAGGGTCCAGGCCAGGTGTTCCCATGCCACCCCGGCCTCGTTTTCACCAAATAAAGGGCAAACTTCTGGGTTGAGGGTCAGGCTCACAGCCTCTGACTCCCACGGCCCTCACGGCCTCTGCAGTTACCCTCTCTTCTGCCTCCATCACTGCAGGCATGGAGCAAACCCGCCCTCTTGTTGGCTAAAGGGACTTGGTGCTCTCACTCAGTAGAAAGGTGGGTAGGAACCTTACCCAGGGTCCACAGGGCTGCGTGGCCGGGAAAGGCAGCCTTTCTGCCAATCGCTCTGTTGCTTGTAGTGAGAACCAGGGTGAACTCACGGAGCACGCAGGGCTCTAGGGAGATCATTGCTGATGCTCAGCCTGTCTTCAGCCCCCGCCACGACCCCGCACGTTCCCCATCTGGCCTCCACCAGCAGCTGGGGAGTAGGAAGCATCTGCGTGTTGAAGAGGAAAGCTGAGGCTTCCCTGAGAGCAGGGACTTGCCCCAGGGCGCTCCGCAGAGGCAGGACTGGGATGCTTTCCTCTGGCTCCCAATCTGCAGCTCTTCCCTCTGTATCCGTGCCTCTCAAACCCGAGCACCACCACGCCCGTAGGTAGTCTGGGCTGGGCGAGCCGGAAGATAAGCTTTCTTCATTTTGTTGAACATGGTCTCACATGCTGGAGGGAATTATTGTTACATATTCATGCATACACGGCTGTTGACGAAGGAAGTTAAGGCCGATCCTGGTCCAGGATCTTCCCCCTTCATCCGTTCCCCCATCGCATGTCTCCTCTGTAATATCCACATGCTATGACTGGAAATCATACAATATAATCCAATAATTGGAAATCATATAATATAATACACATGTACATTAATTTCTGAGTTTCTCTGTCTGTGTATAGCTAGGTTTCTAACGGGAGTCAAGTATTCCCAGTTGTATTGATGACCTCCCTTACCTCCTCCCTGCCTCCCTCCCCTCTCCCCTAACCGTCATAGGTGTGGTTCCCTCTGCTTATGTGAAATTTCAAGTATGGTGAGTTTATCTGCTCGTGTGACCCTGAGAGTCATCTGGGCTCTGGGGTGTGAGGGAGAGGAGCGGACATGAGCACATGCTCCCACACTTTCTCTCCCTTCCATGGAGACCTGAGAAGGGCTGAGTGAGTATCAGTTCCACCTCCAGTGACCTGGCTGACCTAGTGGGTGTCGAAGGTCCCCCATTCCCACCTGTTAGTTGCCCTCTCTACTTAGGTCTCTGGTGGTGGGGAATTCTCAGCTTCCTCTTTCAGCACTGGTATTGGCCAACTTTTATACTATAACAAAATACCAGAGGCAGGCTGACTGTTTTCTTTAAAGGAAAGAAGATTATTTCACTCACAATTTTGGAGGTGCTGAGGCAGGAGTTTCAGGCTGGAAGTCTGTGACAGTCAACAGAAAGGCACTACATGTTCTACACTTAAGATAAACAGCAGAGACAGGAACACAGGGCTAAAGTTCAAGGTGGAGATAGTTAAAACAAAAGGCATTGTGTGCTTTATGCTCAGGACAAATGGTGAACTCCCCAACTGCACCCAGTGCTCCAGACAGACACCCAAAACCCAACAAAACCCATGCAAGCAGGTCCAACCCTACAGCTGACCGAAAGCAGCAAGGGCCCTCATGTAAATGCCTGTCCACATTACAATACGCTCCCAGGGGACACAACACAATTTTATTTCATTCATTCATTTTTTGATTTTTTATTAAGTAGTTGAGTTATTGTGCAATCAAATGCATATAAAGTAACAATATGATACACACTTGCACAACACCATTTTAGACACACCATTGACCATGCGCAGTGTGGTGCAGGTAGACCCAGAGACTACAATGAATCATGAAGATTGCTGCGTGGCCTGTAAATATTCGGATTCCTCATGCACAGCTGGATGACTGCCGCTACCACGGACTGCCCCGCCACTCTGTCTGTGGAGAGGTCACTTTGCTGCACGGCGATGCGGTAGCTGGTTCTTCGTACCCACCTCTGTGTTAGTTGATTTCTGTCCCGTCCAAACTAGAGCAGTGATGGAGTCAGTGACTGTTCAGACCACAGCATCACATCCACCTGGTGCTGGTGACAGCCTTCTTGCAGTCACATAGCATCGTATGGAAAGACACAGGGAACATGCCTGTGCAAGAATGCATTGTGTGGTCTCAGTTCCTCTTCCTTTAAAGCCACAAGGACTTCAGGGTCCCTGATGACCTATCTAAACCTAATCACTTCTCAATGGCCCCACCACAGCTGGATTAGGTTTGCACCCTCTTAATGTCATAACTTAGGCCTGTAGACTAAATGCCACAGCTGAGGACAGCTATGTGCCAACCCAGCAGCTCTTCAGCTCTTCTGCCTGATGCCTCACATGGCCCTCTCCTTGGCACCTGGTCTCCCGAGAACGTCCACCTAAATGCTACACAGAAGAGCTCCTGATGAGTGGTCTGCCAAACAGCGGTGACAATGACAGCCACCACCAAGATGGCTCACCTGCCTCTGCCTAGAATGCAGAAAAGACGATGTGAGATGGCTCATGGGGCTGCAGGTCTTGGCCCCTGTGTTGCTGGTCTCTGCACTGTGAGGAAACGTGATGGGGAGGCTCCAGGGCTGGGCGGGAGTGACCATGAGGCCAGGGCTGGGCCAGAGTGACCACGAGGCCATGAGGCCAGGGCTGAGTGGATCAATCATGAGGCCAGGGCTGGGCAGGAGTGATCTCGAGGCCATGAGGCCAGGGCTGGGCGGGAGAAACCTTGCTTAAAACCACCCCCACGGACTTCTTAATGCCAGGCACCCAGAAGGCACTTTACTCACCAGCCTCGTTGAACTCCTAGAAATAAGCCCTGCGTGGAAGAGGGTTTTAGTCACATTGCTGCTCGGAAGCGTGGGACTCAGGGATGCCAGGGGCACCCTGGGGTCCACTTGCACCCACACAGCTGGCAGGACAACCTTCAACAGTCCTCCAAACCCCGAAAGCCACCGTTCCAGCACTCTAGCTACCTACTAGACTCTGTTTTCTTTGAAAGGAACATTTTATTAAGTTAACCAAACCTCCACTCTGCAATTAACTCTCATTACACAAGCAATTAAATTGGGAGGAAGATTATTTTGGAATTTAAAGCTATTTATGCTGACACTAGATTTTCCTCTAATTAATTCTGACTTCCTGGTTGTAACTGTTATTTAATTGTTATTTAATTATTTCGACTCTACCTGCATGTTGTTTGAGCACCGGTTTACCTCCGTGCTCAGGCACCCGAGCGCATCCTTCTGGGCAGAGGAATTTCCCAAAGGAGAGGGAGGACAGTCGGCGAACTCTGTTGAGCTACCTGGAAGCCGAGCTGGCCCCGACTGCCTTGCTGAGAGGCAGGGAGAGGCAGGTCATCCAACACATGGAGCTGCCATCCAATCTGTAGCTCTAAGTGCCCTGTTGATAACGACCCCAAGTCTAGCTGAGAGCTGGGTCCTCAGCAGGGTCACTTTGGGGCCTCGAGCAGCCTCCACTGTGAGGGAGTATCCGAGAGAGAACAGCACACAGAGCCACGGCAGGTCCTTTCTGGCTGGAATCGTCCCAGCCTGTGTGACTGTCACCTGAGGTCACTTCATGGCGGTCAGAAGCCCTGTCTGGACAGGACGAGGTTGGAGAGCTGTGTGCTGATCAGGCTGAACGGAGAGGAATTCAGCAAGGGCTCCTGCCATGTGATAAGTTTGGGAAACTCTGACTTAACTGTAGGTCACTGTTTCTTGGAAACTCAGTTTACAAACACTATTTCATCAGCTCTTCGTTTTCTTTTCTTTCTTTTTTTTAAGAGAGAGAGAAACAGAATCAATTTAATTTAATTTTCACGTGGCTTTCATTGCTCTGATACTCCAGTGTGTGGGTGGTGCTGGGACTCAAACCCAGGTCCTCATGCATGCCAGGCAAGCACCTTAACTACTCAGCCACTGCTTCAGTCCCTCCTTTTCTTTTTAAGACCCCTCTGTGTGGACCTTATCCAAAAGGCCAGATCCTTTTCACTTTCCCTTATAAATTCCCAGATATTATAAATATTGCATGGGGGATATTTATACTAAAAAAACTGTCTGGTGTATATGAAAAGTTTAACTGTGTCCTGTGGTTTTCCTTTCTGAACCTGGCAGCCCTGACCACAGTCACTCTGTTGAAAAGAAGGTGGTCCCCTTCCAAAGCACCTTTGCCCAGGGTCTTGTTGAAGTGTTCTGAAGCATTCTAATTAAATAGCATCGTGCAAAGCGCTTTAAAACAGAGCTGTCAACCTTTCCAAATATGATGACTCCTTTATTATATATAAATATTATTTGCTTTTTGCATGACACCTGTTTGGAATTGGTAACAAATTTAATGAAAAAAATCTTGCATATTCAGGGAAACATTTTATATCAATTTTCCTTAAAGTAGTAATGATTTCCCTGGACTTGAGGGGCTACTGAAATGCACAGTTCCCGGCAGGAAAGCCCAACCCAAAAAAGAGGGAGAAGAGCGGGAGGTGGGGGAGGATTTAGGGGGAGGAATTCCTGGCTGAGAACGTCCCAAAGCTGGGGCACAGGCCAGCCTCAGATCCGGGACTCTCAAGGAATAGCAAGACTCCTATCCAGACTCAAAAACTCCAAGGGAAAGCAGCAAAGCAGCCTCGGGAGGAACGAACCTTCCCGATAGAGCAGCAGAGCTCCTATCACCAGGAGCCACGCAAGCGAGGAGGAGGCAGAGAAAACGATTTCAAAGGTTCAAAGAAAAAACTTAGCCTGGATTGAAAAGTAGTGAAATCATCCTTGAAAAGAGGAGGTGGGGAGAAGTTTTCCCCAAATATACACAAAGGGATGGAAGTATTTATTTTTATTTTTATATTTTTTAATTAATAAATTTATTTGTTGAACAATCAAACATGCTTCTAATGAAAAATATTTTATATATATATATATATAAGTTCTGAATATTAGATTTACCCCCCAAGACTCTCCCAATTATCCACCCTTATCCACCCCCCTCTCTCCTTCCCAAAACATCTCTACAAATGCCTTAGGTTGTATGTCATCACTTTTCCGAATTTAAATCATGAGAATTGAAAGGAGGGAATTATTTGCCAGTAGATGTGCCTCCAGGAGCTGTTGAGGTTCTCAGGTGAAAGGGGCAAGACGGGGTGGGAAACTCAGATCCGCGGAAATGGAAGAAACGAAGAGGGAGCAAGGAAGAAGAGAGAACGCTTTTCTGCAGGAGCACGGAGCGTCGTCAAAGAAGCTCAGAACTCAGGACCGCTCCTGGAGGCCCTAGGAGGCCACCAGGCAGGGGGTGGCTGGAGCAGGAGACGCTTGCTCAGCCTCCTTCAGAGGGTGCCATCAACCTGCCATGTCTGATGACCCAGTCCTCATCTGCCACCTTGAGCTTCCTTCCTCTAGACCTCAGCCGCCAAGCAGGGCTCAGCCTGGGAGCCTCTCTGAGTTCCCCCCATTGGAGGAACTCTTCCCCTTCATCTTCTTGTTCTGCCGGTCTCAGCTCAGGGTTGAATCTTCCAAGAGGCCTCTCTGACATCATCCACCTCCCTGTACCCTCCGGTCAGTCTGGCTTTGCCTTGGTGCATCTTCTTCATAAAATATATCAGTTGCCTCTTGATCGGTTGGCTGTCTCCCGAGGAACACAGAAGCTTCTGGGACCTTTGCTGCAGTTTCTAAACCTGTTTGCATTATGTGTGGAGCTGCAGTGCATGGAGGGAATGGAATCGAGGGAAGGGGCAGCCTGGCGAGCCCTGATGGAGTGCAAGCTAGCCTGCCACTCCGCTCTCAGAGCTGGGACACAGCTGAACTCTCCTGTAGGATAATACAGACAGACAAGACTTCCCAGCCTTCAGGAATCCTGGGGAGAGAGGAGGAGGCATGCACATGTTTATCTCCTATTTGCAACCAGAGTCTCCCTCCCCAGCTGCAGAGAACATTTTTCCCATGGGACCTGTTACAGGACATCTCTGCTGTGAAGGGGCTTTCTAACAACACACACATCTCTCACTTGAGCCGGACCCCTTGAAGCAGGATTCAGATAATGGCTGATTTGGGACTAAACCAAGCAGCCCCACTTTTCCGCAGACGTTTCCCATGAGTGACTTCCTCTGACTGTAGTGTAAACACTAAAATATTGAAAACCTCATTGAGCCCACTCAGTGCATTGCAGCCCAAGTGACGAATGGCCCCGAACACAGCTATCTTTAGCCTCTGCATGCTGACGTTTCGATTTGTTACAGAACCTCAAGGACCGATTCCAGAGCACATCTCCAGTGTCCCGGTCTCCATGGAAACGGTTCTCCGGTTTTGCAAGCCAGCCCCTGAAAACAAGGAGCAGCAACCCCAGAGTTCCCCTCTGCTGGTCACAAAGAATCTGAGTTTTGCTACATTAAACAGGAGGGGGGGCAACTTGACCTGGGACCAGCCTCATAGCATCTCTGCCCCTCCCTCCCCGTCCTCACACCTTTGTCTTCAGGTCCACATCTTTCATTAGTGGCTTCATAAAGCTGGGATAATTAGGAGCACAAAATCCGGGCAATCTAAGTAAAGGCATCCAATAGGGAGGAGAGAGAGGGAGGGAGAGAGGAGGAAGGGAAGGGAGTGGAGGGGGGTAGAGGGAGGGAGGCGTGGTAGGCACCCAAGCAACAGTGGTGACCACCAGGGAGGACAGAGGGTCCAGGACAGGTGCAGGGGACATTTGCTTCTGCTGTTTCTGTATCCTTTGTTTTGCTTTTCAACAGTGAGCCTGGGTTACTTTTGTGATTCAGTAAAGTAAAAAGGATTCATATTTAGTGAATGCACCGGTGTTAGGGACAGCTGAGTTACTGGGACTCCAGAAGGAATTGGGGCATGCTGTGGACAGGAGAGAAGCAGATCTTCAAAGTCAGCAATGGAAAAACCCTTTTCTGTTTCTGGAATCTCTCTCCTCTGTGTGCCACGACCTCAAGTCTAGTTGTACCAAACTTGTTTTTAAATTTAGTTTCTGCAAGTTATTATTGTGCATTTCATAGGCCAAATAGCAACACAGGGGTTACGGTGTAAAAATAGAATAGAGTAAAGTGGGGGAAGAGCAGCCCACGGCTCCACTTCCGTCTCCCCAGAGTCCCGCTTCTGCTGGGAGCGGATCCTCACCGGCTCTCTCTTCCAACTTTGAAGGCCAGTTGCTAAGCGCCAAGTTTCTCCTGGCACTCCCTGAGGCTGTGGGGTTGGATGCTGTCCCTGCTGTCTCCACTGAAGGATGGCGAGGGTTTCGCTCTCTTACACACCCACAGTTTTGACATCTGCTTTCTCTCCACCCACCTTCCCCAAGAGGTCACATCATAATTTTCAGTTAGAGTAAATATTCCGTGTCCACAATTTATGCCCGTATAACTACCTCCCACAGCTGAGCCCAGAGAGATTGGATTTGCTTTCTTTCATTGCTACTTGATTTCTCTGAAATTGCCTCGTTTTTCAAATGCTTAGTTTACTGTCCTGTCTCCCACTGATTCTTTCCGGAACTCTCCGAGACAGGCTTGCACCTCCTCTCCATAGGGTCCAGTGCTCTGTGGTTCCTCCATCTCCGGGGTCACCTCTGCCAGTGTCCCTGCCCTGCTCCCACCTGCATTGATTGCTTCGTGCTGCTGTGCGTGGCTGGGAACACACTGATTCTTTCCTTCCACCCTCAGACTCCCTGCTCCTCTCTCTGATGATGATCCCTGTTTTCTGGATCCCAAGTCTCGTGTTTTGGAATTTCCCTCTCTTTTTGGTAGAGAACAACTTCCTGCTAATTCCTGAAAAGGGACCCATGGCAGTTGCTGTTTATTTTTTCCTGCCCTGTACCCTGTTGTTGGACGGGTGAGGGATTCCAGAATGGACATCATTTTCCTGCAGTTTTGAGGACAAGCTTCTGCACAGTGTTGCTATTAGAAGTCCAACACTATCCTCATTTCCAATTTTCTCTACGTAACATGTAACTTTCACTCACTTGCATTTTACTAAATATGTTTTGTTTTTTTAAAAACAAAATGTCTTCTGCCCCTCGCTGTTTTTCTGTTGGTTGCTTGGCTGATTGGTTTTCCCATTCAATCACTCAAAGGACCAGTGGTGCTTCGCAGGAGGAGGACTGCAGGTTCCATGCACCTGGACAGGACCAGTGAGCTTCACTGTGGGTGACTTGGTCAGATTAACTCCTGGGACTTCCCACTGCTAGAGCTCTGAGGGCCAATCTGATTCCCAGAAAACAATCTTCCAGCTTGGGACATGGGTTTATAAAGCCAGAGGACTGCATTCTTAGTGCCAGAATGGACAAGGTGGCCGTGGAGGGGTGTGCGGTCTTGGTCACCCTCAGGATCAGTTCAACAGCCTAGGTTGTGCCTGGAATCCCAGGGTCCGGGCCTTTTCTGCTGCATTACCCAGTCTTCCGCAGGGTTGAGAATTTGTCACGTCTTTGAAACATGGGATGCGAGCGTCCAAGTTCAACTTCTTTTTATGCAACTCTTAGCCAAAACTTTTGCTTTCAGCCTTTCCCCATGGTGCCTCTTGTGGGACATCTCAATGACAAAAAGACTTTCTAACAAAATGAGCCTTTCTCGGTTGAGCTCTGACACCCTTGGCAAGACGCTGGTGAGGACTGGTCCTGCTTGTGAGTGGCCCCACACTTCTGCAGAGAGACCACTCTCCATGATGGCGGTGCAAGTCTTCTGGAAGCTTCCAAAGCTCTCAAAGCCCTGTAGTGTGACTGCATTGCTTTAGGTCACTCCCACGGTTGGCCTCAGGGTTAGCTTTCTCTATGGCTTTCTGCCTTCAGACTTCCAGGACTCTGTTGCTCTTGGTCTGATCTCCTGCCCTAGTCTCCATGTGCTGGTGAATTTCTGTCTGCTTTTAAATCTTTTTTTTTTACATGGATGTGTGGGGTTCCAGGAGGAAATAGAAGATCCTACAAAGGGGTGGGATCCAGTTCAAGCAGAGGTCCTCACGGTGCCATCATCTGTGCACCCTGATGGTGCTATGGACTTATTTGCTTTCTCATTTTCGTGCTAAGCATCTGAAAGTCTTTGCCTCTCATCAGCCGGCTTTGCGTGGTGGCCTCCTCATCCACGGAGTCCATCCACCTTAGGTTGGAGCTTTTGAACACGTAGGGGCTGCTCTCCTGTCCTTGGTCCATGAACGTATAGCATCGCAGCTGCATACACCACATTTGCACCACATTAGGGAGCATAAGCCACTCAGACGTAATTCAAAGTATGCAGGGCGTGTGGGCAGGTTCTACGCCAACACCATGCCATCTTACAGAAGGACCTGGGGCATCCGTGCACGTTGGTGCCCTCAGGGTGTCTTGGAACCCATCTCCATGGCTGCCAAGGGACAACTCTGCTGGTGCTGTTGGTTATCCGGGGAGGGAGGGACCCCTGTACCTCATCCAGACCCTGATCCTGTCACATGGCATCTCAGCTCTCTAAGCAGAGCGTCACTTGCTGTCCTGGGCTCCCCTGGCACTGTCACGCCGTTGGCCTCGCATTGCTTATGTAAGCTGGTAAATGAGAAGGCACTGAGTTTTGCTGACAGAATCGCTTGTTGTCGTTGGTTCCGCGCTTTGGTAATTGCATCCTGAACCTCGATTTACTCCTAGAGGCCAGCTCCTAACAGGTTCTCTGGAGAGTCTGCCACCGTTGCACCTTCTGAGTGGTTGTTGTGATGAAAATTGCTCCTCTTGCCCTCTCAGGAGTACGATGCCAGGTACGCTGGTCCAGGACTGAGGCAGTCCTGGGCGAGGGGTGGGAGGGGGCTGCTCATGTGCACCAGTGTCCTGTCTGGTTTTTGGTGGCTGTGGATGCCAGTGGCCACAGGTGCTGGGCACGCTGCGTCTGTCCCCAGCGTCCTCTGCCAGCAGCTCTGTCCTGTAGAAGCAGCAGGAGGACGGCTGCACGTGGCCAACCTCCCCACAGCCTGGAGGGTTTGAGGATCTCTCCCAGCAGCGGGCTCCCAGGTGCCCTGCAGCAGGACACAGGCCGGCAGGGACTCCACGCTCAGAGCCCCTGGGCACTTGAGAGGTCACCTGGGAGGCACTCTCTCTCCTCGACCTTGCTCCTCTCTCCTCTGCTGAGCTGCTTGACACCCACTGCCCCCAGCCGAGTGCTACTCCTATAGGAGCCGAGGTACGTGCTTCAGGAACAGGAATCGCTCTCTATCACACTTGCCCACAGCTTTGCTTCCCTTCGGTAATTTTGGTGGGAAGTGGGAAGGAGCAGGGATTCAGAACCACACTGGTCCTTGTCGCCTGTGTCTATCAGGTGGCTTCAGGAGTGCCAGCTCCCCGTGCCTGCTTTGAAGTTGAATTCATGCTCTGGTTGTTCACCGAGGAGGCAGCATTCAGGTCCCTGATGTTGTTCCGGATTCTGATGGTCCATGGGACCATCCTGGGCTCTGCCTCCTCCGTGGTGCATTTGGGTTCAGATCCAAATGCCTGGGCGACGTTCATGCGAAGTGATGGCCTGTGGGTGGGCGAGGCGCCTGCCGCTCCAGGTCTGTCCCTTTCCGTGCGGTGGGCGGATGACGTGATGTGATCGGAACCGAAGTCTGCACTGGATCTTTCACAGCCACTTAGGCTGAGAGAAGAACAGGCTCCGTCTCCCTCTCAGGGGGCAACGAGGAGCCAGGCAGTCCCAGAAGCCGGAGCTCTCCCTGCTGCGGCTTCTAGAAGTCCAACCGCTGTCCCTTAGGTGCTCTTAGAGGAGCAGCCGGCCGTGCTGGAAAGGGAGGAACTGAGGACGGGTTGATGCAGAGGACTTCGTGAGGGGCGGGGCACCTTTTCAGGAGTGGATTTGTAGGTGACGTTATCTCAGCCCATTTTCTGTTGCTGTAACAAAATCCTCTAGGATGTGTAGAGAATGGAGGTTTATTTAGCTTATGCTCTGGAGGCTTTGAAGCCCAGGAGCAGGGTGCCTGCATCTGCTGGGCACCTGGCAGGGCTTCTTGCCACATCCTATTGTGGCTGAGCCCATTGCATGGTGAAGCAGAAGGAGCGTACCAGCTCCTGTCACTTCTCCCTCTTCTTGTAAAACCCCTCACGCCATCCTGGGTCCCTGCCTTCAAGACCTCACTCACCACATCTACTCCTAAAGGCCCCCTCCAAACACCCACAGCATATGGCTTTGGGGTCTAAATTTCCAGCACGTGAACTCTGGGGACGAGCGTTCCAAGTATGGCAATTGTTATTTTTACGGCCTCGCGGTCCCATAAGCACCATCTCACTTTAGGATAGCTGCTGTTCTATCTTATAAATAAGAACACCGAGGAGGCAGCTGCACCTCCCAGGGGTGGGTTAGGGGGAGCCTGGAGGGGAGAAGTGACTTGCCCAAGGCCCCGCCAGCTACGACAGAGTGGAGCTTGCTCAAGTCAGGGCCTTCTTCTCCTGTGCCCGTGCACACCTGCAGCGGTTCCTGCCTCACCAGACTCCGTGAGTCCACCCTGTGAGCCTGGGCCTCTCCAGGCCAACGCCTTTCCAAGGAGGCCTCAACCCTCATGCAGAGCCGATCATCAAGTCAGCGTTTAACCCAGCACCAGAGCTAGCTAAGCAAAGGGGCGGCACCCGGAGTTAGGTGAGGTGCAGCGCCTGCCCTGGGGGAGCCCCGTCCTCTGGGAAGACAGGCAAAGAAAGGTGTGATCAATCCCATGAGAGCTCGGTGCATGGCTAGGTGGCCAACAGCCGGCTCATCCCCGGGGAGTCCCAGTTCTACCGCTAAGGACACCATGGCACGGGGAAAACCCTGCTCCAGGCACGCCAGGATGATTGGTCTCTCTGGGGCCCAGATTCAGCTGTCGGTGTAAGGGAGGTCGGCTCACAGTGAGCATGCGGCCAGCAGGGTGGCGCTGCCCAGACTACCAGGCCCTTGGATTTCCATGGCCTCATTTAAAGTTCGCAGCAGTCCTCGCGTTAGGCTTTCGTGGTATCCCATGGCAACCAGGATGGCAGCACCTGTCAATCTATTCCAGGTCTAGTGGAGGGTAAATGCCAGGTGCGTGTCACTTAGGAAGGAAGAACACGGCCAAGGGAGATGGTGGCGGCAGGAGTGTGGGTCTGGAGCAGTGGGCAGGGCTGCCCACTCCTGGAGCTGGAGGGCAGCAGCTGCATCCTGAAAAGACACAGGCTCTGCTGTCACATGCCAGCCAGCCAGGCGCTTCCTGGCTCGACCTTGAACAAGTTCTCATGGCTGAAATTGGGAGCTTTCTGTCATGCAGGGGGAGTTGATGATCCCCATGAATTCTGCCAATATTAAATGACATAAATCACACAGACCTCAGTACAGGGCTTGCCTGATGGAAACAGGAGAGAGATTGGTTTCCTTGAGGGCTCAGGTTTTCTGTCTGTTATAAGCAGCAGAAATCAAATTTAAACCATCAGAAAAGGAAGTGAATTAATTGGTTCATGGAGCTGGGTGCTTCGGGTCCCCTCAAGGCTGTGTGGAGGGAGGGCCCTGCGTGCCTGGGTTAGCACTTAGGTTCCCTCCTGATCTCTTCCTGTCTCTCTGTCCTTGTCCCTGCCTCGATGTCACTCTGTCTGTCTCTCTCTGCATCTCCGTCTCTGTTTCTATCTTTCCCTCTTTCTTTCCCTTTTGTCTCTCTGTCTTGATCTCTGTCTATCTCTGCATGTCTCTTTATCTCTGTTACTATGTCTGTCTCTGTCTCTCTTCATCTCTATCTTCTTTCTCTCTGTGTCTCTAGCCCTCTGTCTTTCTGTCAGTCTCTGACTTTCCCTTTCTCTCTCTCTGTCTTCATCTCTGCATGTCTGTCTCTTAAAATTTGTTGCTATGTCTCTGTCTCTCTCTTCATCTCTACCTCCGTTTCTCTCTGTCTCTGAGTCTCTAGCCATCTGTCTATCTCTCTCTTCATCTCTTTCTCTGTTTTTCCATCTCTGAGTCTCTAGCCATCTGTCTGTCTCTGTCTCTCTCTTCATCTCTATCTCTGCTTTACTGTTTCTGAGTCTCTAGCTGTTTCTGTCTCTGTGCCCTGGATGCCTCTATACCAAGCAGTCACAGTGATGGATTTGGTGGCCAAATGGCCGGAATCCTTCCTGAGATGCTGGGGTGGCCCCTGCTGAGGCCCCACAAACGATCATAGTAAAGTGCAGAAGTCAAGGACACTAGTGTTGAATCCACACAGTCTTCTGGTTTTTGTTTTTTTGTTTTTAGCAGGGATTGAACCTAGGGGTGCTTACCCACTGAGGCTGTTTGAACTTGTGCTCCTCCTGTCTCGGCTCCCGAGCCAGTGGGATTACAGGTGTACGCACCGCACCCAGCTGGAGACTTTTCTTGCGTGGCACCTGATCAGTGCTCAGTTAAGGGGACCCTTTGCTGTTTCCACTTCTGTCACCATGGCTCCATTCTGCCCTGGGACTGCAGAGCCTCTGCTCATGCTGGGCGCAGACACTCCCAGCCCTGCTAGAGCTGTTGGCGCTCTGACTCTTCACTGCCCTGCCCAGAAGCTCCTGGTCTTGCCTCCCGGTTCACTCTGGTTCCTGGCATGGGAATGGCATCTCCCAGCCCCAGCCAGTTTCTACTGAGCAACCAGACCAGCACATTCCCAGAAAGCCCCTTGGAGATGCTGGTAGTGGACTGGAGAGAGAGGAACAAACACGTGCTTGTAGCACAGTTCTCAGGGCACCCTGCCTGCCTCTGGAGTCGTCCCTGTGGAGTCTCGGCCACCTCTGGGGCCTCCATAACCAGGTCTGCTCCCCTCTCCCTGCAGTCTCAGCTCTCTCTTCTCTGGTGCAGTAAGGGCGATAGATGGTCTTGCTCTGTGCCGCTTCCTGGGCTAAATGGCTCATGTCTCTGTACCTCTCTGTAAGGTGGGTGTTTTTTGGGTACCAAGTTTGTTGTGGGAAAACTGAGAATGGAGTAGCCTGGCAAGGACCTGCAGAATCCAGCCCTCTTTCAACGCAGCATTCTTGTCTTTCTGTAGGTTGACACACTACAATTTAATGTTCTATTTATTCTATGTAACAACGAGACGCTATGAGGTGTGGATGCAGAGTGGAGACCTAATCAATACATTCATCACCTCAATACTTATTTTTTGTGGTGAAGAACATTTGAGATATATTCTTCATGTGTTTAAAATATGCAGTCTGTGGGGCTGGAGCCGTGGCTCTGCGGTTACAGCGCTCGCCTGGCATGCTCGAGTCCTGGAGTTCAAACCCCAGCACCATGTACAAAACGAAGTGTCCAAGGAATGAAGACCACACGAAAAACTAAATAAAAATTACTTCTCTCTCTCTCTCTCTCTGTCCCCTCTTTCTTTCTTATTTTTTTTTTAATATGCAGCTGCATTGCTGCGAATTGCAGTTGTCATTGTGGATTCCATTGCAAGACTTGCTTCTCTTGTCTGGGAAACTTGGAAGCACTTGGCCAGTGTCCCTCTTCCCCCCACCCCTCGCAGCCACCTCCCACTCCCTGCTCCCAAGAGCTTGATTGTTTTAGATTCCACACGTGAATGAAATTGTACAGTATTTGCCTCTCTGCTTGGCTTATGTGTTAATCAGCTTTTTTGTTGCTGTGATAAGACCAACTTAGAGGAGGAAACTTTATAATGGCTCACGGTCTCAGCTGTTTCAGTCCGTGATCAACCAGCGCCATTGCTCTGGGACTCAGTGGGGCAGAACACCATGGCGGAAGGGAATGACACCAGAGAGTTGCTCAGCTCATGGCAGCTGGAAGCAGAGATGCGGAGGACCAGGGTGACGAGAAGGTAACCCTTGCAGGTCAGAGCTCCAGGGATCTACTTCCCAGCTAGGTCCCACCTCCCTGAGGTCCACTGATGGGCTCAGAGCCCTCATGATCCAATCATGTCCCAAAGCCCTGAGCCCTGCTGCGATGGGGACCAAGCCTTCAGCACATGATCTTCAGGGGACATTTCACATCTCAACCATCAACAGCTCGCTGTGGTCAGCATCCTGTGCTCCAGGTTTGTCCAGGTGTTAGAAATGACGGGATCGCCGCCTTCTTTGGCAGCAGGTGCTCTTAGCGGAATAGGCTCCGTGCCAGGTGGCCTCTATGTGGCCACCCACGTAGAGGGTGAACAGCTCACAGGAAACTCTCACTTGAGAACGTGTGGCTCGACACACCGCGCTTCCCCTCGGTCCACATTTCTGGACTCCGAACACCTCGTTACTCTTCAACCATGCTGTGGTCAGGAAGAAGTAAGTCTGCCCCAAGCACTTCCCAGACAAAGAGCAAAGATGGACAGAGGACATGAGAAAAGTTCATAGACAGGACAGTGTCAAAGAGGCAGGAATCCCGGAAGAAAGCAGGAAGGGAAGGGTGCTCAGTGAGGACGCCCATGCACCCCCATAGCCTCACGCTCTGCATAACAGACACCTCCCTGGAGCACCTGGAGGATCCCCAAAGGCCCGAGTGCAGAAGGCTGGGTCCCCGTCCTGCAGTGCTGCTGGGAGGAGGTGGAACCTCAGGTGGTGTGGCCCAGTGGGAAGTGTTCAGGTCACCAGGAGGATGCACCCTCGAAGGGGCTGTGGGGTCGCAGTCTTGCCCTTTCTCTTTCTCGTCCCTGCTGTGTGGTGCAGGTCTGCCCTCCGCCGGTGCTCTTGCCATGATGCACTGCCCGGGTCCCAAAGCACTGGGCAGGTTGTGGCCTGGATCTTCCAGAACTGCTGAGACAAGACCGACCTTTTCTCTTCATCAGTTGACTGCGGTGGCCACTGGGCACCGCAGCTGACCTCTCAGAGCCTCGTGTGGCGTAGGTGAAAGGGCAGATCATGCACCTGTCGGAAGACACCAGGTAGCTCAGGCTGGTGGCAGTGGGGCTGCCATGAACATCTGCCACAGGGTTTGTGTGAACATGAAGTCCTCTCTCTCTTGCTGGGATGCCTGTTCAGGGCATTTCCCTTTGTGTTCTGCTGTGGTCCCTGAGCCTGCTGAGCATGGGCCCCACCTGTCTGCTTTCCAGATGAGGACATCTCACATTCTGCCAGCAGCGCAGGAGCAGTCCAGGGTCTTCGCATCCTCGCCGGGGTCTGGCGTTCTCCTTATTTTTCATTTCAGACCTTCCGTTGGGCGACGGCTCATTGAGGCTCCCCTTCTCATTTCCCCTGTGGCTAATGAAGCTGGCTGCACACCCCAGACGAGCACTCGGCAATGAAGGAGAAGGATCCACTTCTCTGGAGAGTGAGCACCATAACGTTTAAAATGGCAAAGCAGAAACAAAGGGCAGATTGGCAGCCGCCAGGAGTTAAGGAGATGGGGGACAGGACGGGGGCCGGTGGCCTAAGTGGGTGACAGCAGGGCTCCTTATGTGATGCAGCTATTGTTTCTGGGCTTGACAGTGGACACATGAACCTGCATCTGTGATGCAAATGTGAAGGACTAAAGACACACACAACATACACACAACACACAATACACAACACACA
>PVKS010029183.1:0-25611 GCA_004027875.1 Aplodontia rufa
TTCTCTCCAGTGGAAGTCCAGAAAGCCCACAAATATATGAGAAAATGCTCTACATCATTAGCTACAAGGGAAATGCAAATCAAAACTTCAATGAGATACCACCTCACTCCTGTTAGAGTGGCAAAAATGAAGAATACAAACAACAACAGATGCTGGAGGGGCTGTGGGAAAAGAGGAACGCTGTTACACTGCTGGTGGGACTGCAAACTTGTTCAGTCACTATGGAAAGCAGTGTGGAGAATCCTCAAAAAATTAAGGATGGAACCACCTTACCACCCAGCTATCCCACTCCTGCAAATTTTCCCAAAAGAGTTAGAATCAGCGTATTGTAGTGATGTGGCTTCCTCAATGTTTATAGCAGCTCAATTTACTATAGCTAGACTATGGCACCAACCCAGATGCCCCTCACTTGACGAGTGGATACAAAAACTTTGGTACATATATACAATGGAATACTACTCGGCCATTAGAGAAGACGATATTATGGCTTTTGATATCAAATGGACAGAGATGGAAAGAATTATGCTAAGTGAAGTATCCCAATCTCAGAGACCCAAGTGCTGAATGGTTTCTCTCATCTGTGGATGCTAGAATATATGGGGAAGCAGTAGGGTAGACGGCTAACCTAACAATACTTCAAATTGTATGATTCTCAGAGTAATAGAGGGATGGCTCCCTAGGATATTTGGAGGCGTAGGGATGGGGAGGGGAAGGGGGGAGGATGTATGAAGAACTCATAGGAGACTGGAGAGTGGGAATATGGGGGAACCATCCCAGAAGCCCATGTCATTCCTCCACGAGCTACCCATTTAACGCATGAGTTCTTCTGGGGGAAACTACAACGTGAAACCCAAGGTGGTCATCCATGTTTTGGCATTACCCCTGGATAACAAAGTATGTATACATTGATTACTGTTGGTTTGATAATGTTTCCCCCTCAATTGTATCTCTATATACTTCTAATAAAATTTTTAAAAATTTAAAAAAAAAGAACTTCCTTGGTTGGAACCAAAATTTTAGGGAGTTCACTATTATCATTGCTAGGAAAACAAATGTTACAAAATTTCAAAACTTAGTAATTCAAATTTTAACCACAAGTAGCATATAAATAGAACACTGAACTTTAGAATGAATAAATATCGGAATATACAATCACTTCTGCAAAAATCAAGAATTTCAAATGTGGAAGTATGAATATTATGATAAATAAATAAACTTTAAAAATAAGTACAACTATTTCCATGTGCTGATATGAAAATTAAAATGCACTAACTTATTAAAATGTATTGAATTAAAATATAAATTGATATTTGATTTTCATATTAGTGATTTGATTTGCCTGTTCCCTTAAGAAATTGGTTTTTTTCTTTTAAAGGAATTGTTTTGTCTTAATTTTTCTTTATCTGTAGATGTTCTTTAAATACTAGAAATCAGCTACCATGTTTCAACTGACTTCTAGTTTCTTAAAAATTTGGGAGTTTGGGTTTCGATGATAAACTGGACATGTGAATGTGCATGTATCAGCTGTTTACCATTACTTCTGGCAAATCTATTACAAAGGCAAAATGTTTAGCAGAGAACCATCCATTTTAGTAATTTAAAAAATGACCTTAAAAAGAAGAAACAGGGGCAGTGAAAGAGAGAAAAGAGAGAATATATTTTTTTCTTTTTTTTAATTAGATGAATGTGGAGTTACACTTGAGGGGGAATCATTGTCAAACAATAAAGAACAAATATATATACACATAGTTATCCAAGGCTAATGCCATGTCCTGGATGCCCCCGCTTGGGTTCCCCATGTTTCTATGTTTCCCCCAGAAGAACCCCTGAGGTAAATGGATATCTCATGGAGGTCAGAGATCTCCTTCTGAGATGATTCCCCCATATTCCCACCCTCCAGTCTCCTAGATATTCTTCCTAAGCCCTCCCCCCACTCTGTCCCCCACCCTACACCTCCAGGTATGCTAGGCATCATTCCCATTTGCGTAAAAATTAATACAATCTTTTTATTTAGTTTTTCATGTGGCTTTCCTCACTCCAACACTTCATTATGTGGATGGTACTGGGGTACTAACCCGCATCCTCGCACATACCAGGCAAGCACCAAAACAGCGGAGCCACCTTTCCAGCCACAACCATCCATTTTAAAAGTGTGTGTGGCGTGGGGGAGAGTGTATTGTAATTTGTTTGAAACATTGTGGGAAATCACCAGAAAATAGAAAACAGATGAGATGAGATTACCAAAGATACAGTGGAGGAAGCCGAGAGAACAAAGCATTTAAAACAGGCAGCTAAAGATTACTTCAAAGGCAGAAGAAATGCCAACCACACAGTAAAACACATAATGACCAAGATGGGGCTGTGTGTAATTATCAGGATATGTAATTACAGAAAATTGAGGCTATGAAATTCCTTGTTACTGAAAATTTCTATTAGCAAACAAAATAAGTTATGAAATAAAAGGAAATAATGAAAAATGAACTTAAAATCTTCTAAAAGACAAAAGAAAATAAGGATTAAAGTTTTCAAATATATCGACTGAGGAGAAAACAACCAGATACTAGGGAAAAATAGTTATCAGATTTATAATTATATAAAAAACACTTAACAGGTATATGCCTGTAATCCCAGCTACTAGGGGGAGGCTTGCAAGTTTGAAGCCTCCCTGGGTATCTTAGAGAGACCTGGTCTCAACATTTGAAAAAGGGTTTTGGATGTAGATTGGTGGTAAAGTACCCCTGGGTTCAATCTCCAGTACAAAAAAAAAATTACAAATAAAAATAGGCAAAATAATTGTCATGGAAAAATGTGAAAATAGGCAATTTAACAACACAAAAAATTAAAATCCAATTTATATAATCACTTAATACATTCCCATAGAGGTAGACATTATATGCATTATATGTACAGATACATATGTGTGTGTTTTATATATATGCATGTCTATAACATGACAGGTATTAAGGATACACTGGAAAGCAAAATCAAGCCTATAGACCAAATGGGAAGGACACTGAATAACCACATATAACTTGGAATTGTAAAGGTGATAAGTGGTACAAAAAATATTCAGCTTTACTGGTAAATAAAATAAAAATTAATAGTTAAATATACTTTTTCCATCAAAAAATAATTATGCATATTAATAATAGTTTGGCTAGCTAGGATATGAAGGAAATTTAATTCTAAAACAGTTCTATTTGGAATAAAATTAATACAGCTACTTGGGAAAGCAATATGGCAGCATATGTGTATACTACTCACATGGTATTCTACTTTTAGACAACATATAATAGAGTTATCACTCTAGGACATTATATGCATTTGCATAAAGGCATACTGTGAAGTAAAGAAATATATCCTGCTATACAATGCATACAGTCTGATAAATTTATTTAAAAATTTTACAAAACTGCATTATTTTGTACATATATAAATATATACAAGAGGGTCTGAAAAATATTATTGTGCTGATAACAGTGGTTAGATCTGTGGATGAAAGTTGTATTTTAGGCATTGAGAAATATGTACAGTTGTGAAGAATAGAGAGAAGAAGGTGGGAAATGAAAGAGGAGCTTAACATTTATGTGATATATCTTTGTAGCATTTGTAGTGAAAATATTTGTATCATGTGAGTATTTTAAATTTCATAAGTAAAAGAATTACTTATTTAATATATTTTATTATTATAAAAACCTTTTCTTACTATATATATATTTCTTTTTTTTAAGAGGACAGTGAGAGAGAGAGAGAGAGAAGGAAAGAGAGAAACAACTTTATTTAGTTTTTCATCTGCCCTTCATTGCTCCAACACTTAGTTATGTATGCGGTGCTGGGGTTTGAACTCAGGTCCTTGTGCATGCCAGGCAAACACCTTAACCATTGAGCCACTGCTCCAGCCCCCTTTATATATTTCTTATAATGGAAAATTCTTCAAATTTTTATTAGTGTGGTACACAAGATAGTAGAGTTTATTTTTATATATTCATTAATGCATATGACATAATTTGGTCCCTTTCATCTCCCAATACTTCCCCTTTCCCATCCCTCTTCCCTCCACACTGATCCTCTTCCTCTACTCCACTCTTCTTCCCTCTATTTTTGTGAGATTCTCCACTTTTTTTTTTTTTAAATCCGTATCTCTATAGTTTCCTCATATGAGAGAAAACATTTGACTCTTGACGTTCTCATTCTGGCTTATTCCACTTAGCACAATGTCATGCAGAGCTATCTGTTTACCAGCAAATGATAAAATTTCTTTTTTCTTTATGGCTGAGTAGAACTTCACTGCATATATATATACCACAGTTTGTTCATCCATTCATCTGCTGATGGTTCCATAACTTGAAGATTGTGAACAGCACTGCTACAAACATTGGACTGTAGGTATTACTATACTATGCTGATTTTAGTTCTTTTGGGTAAATACCAAGGAGTGAAATATCTGGGTCATATGGTGGTTCCATTCTTAGTCTTTTTGAGAAATCTCCACACTGCTTTCCAAAGTGATTATTCTAATTTACTGTCCCACCAACAATGTATAGAATTCCTTTCTCCCCACATCCAGCAATTATCATTTACATTGTTATCATTCTAATCAAGATGAGAGGAATCTTAGTGTAGTCTTGATTTGCATGTCCCTAATTGCTTGTGATGGCAAACATTTTTTTCATATGTTTGTTGGCCATTTGCATTTCTTCTTTTGAGAAATATCTGTTTAGTTAATTTTCTCATTTACTATTGGATTATTTGTTGTTTTGGTTTTAAATGTTTTGAGTTCTTTATATATTCTGGATATCAATCTTCTGTCAGAGTAGCTGGAAAAGATTATCTACCACTCTATAGTCTCTCTTTTCACGTTCTAGCTTACTTTGCTGTGTAGAAGTTTTTTAATTTGATGCCATCCAGCTCATTGATTCTTGATTTTACTTTTTAAACTCTAGGACTCATATTAAGGAAATCACTGCCTGCACATATATTTGGCTTCATCCCAGGCATGCAAGGTTGGTTCAATGTTTGCAAATCAATAAACATAATTGATTACATAAATAGTATTAAGAAAAAAATTATATGGCCATTGCAAATAATACATTTAAAAAACTTTGACAAAATTCAGCACCAATTAATGTTAAAAACATTGAAGAAAACTAGAGATAGAAGGAACGTAGCTCAACATAATAAATACTGTATAAGACAAACCCTAAGCCAACATTATACTGAATGGGGAAAAAATGAAAGCATTACTCTAACAAGGAATAAGACAAGGATGTTCACTCTCACTACTCCTATTCAATATAGTTCTTGAAACTTTAGCCAGAGCAATTAGACAAGAAGTGGAAATGAAAGGAAAAGAAGTCAACTTTTCTCTACTTGAAGGTAATATGATCCACACATAAAATATTCCAAATATTCCACTGGAAGACTTCTAGAGCTGATTATTAAATTCAGCAAAGTAGCAGAGTACAAAATCAACATATAAAAGTCAATGGCCTTTCTATATACCAATAATGAAAAAGAAATCAATAAAACAATTTCATTCATAATAGCCTCTGAAAAAGAAAAAAGAAAAAAAGAAATACCTGGGAATAAATCTAACCAATGAGAAAAGACCTCTTCAATGATTGAAAAATGTGCATAACTGAGGGGCTGGAGTGGTGGCTCAGTGGTTATGGTACTTGCCTGGCATGCTCAAGTACATGAGTTCAAATCCCAGCACGTATTGGAGGAATGAAAGTCACATGAAAACTAAATAAAAATTGCTTCTTTCTCTCTCTCTCTCTCTCCTCTCTCTCTCTATTGCACTATCCCCTTTCTTTAAAAAAAAAAAAGAAAACAAAAATGTGCATAACTATTTAAAATAAATTTATGTTGTTTTGTGGATTTATACCTCATGTAGATGACATCCCAGTGACAACAATTATCACACAAAGAATGGGAGATCCAGTGGAGAATAGAGGTACTTTTTAAGCATTGGGAGAAATACCTTAAAACTCAACAATTTGGAAAATACAACTCAAAATAAGAATGAAATATCTTTCTATATCTTTTTATACGTTTATAAAAAATAGGATTCATAGGTGTTGTTGGTGGGATGGCTACAACTCTTGAAAGATAGTATCTATCAGAATATTCAATACACAGACCTTTGACTCAGCAAGTCTATTTCTAGGACTAAGAAAAAATACTATTGATAGCCATAATTTATGTCAAGATGTTTTCTGTTCAGGAAAGAATCAGTAATATTACTGAATAATTAAAACAGAAAAAAAGTTAAATAAATATTAGTACAGTCCATGCTTGTTATGCTCTGCAATGATTATAAAGTGACTGACAAGACAGCATATATCCACACTGAAGAGCACTGTTATGATTTGGATCTTAAGTGTCCTTCTAAGCTCATGTGCTAAAGGGTGGTTCCAGATGATAGACTCTTCAGGAGATAGAGCCTAGTGGAAAGAAATGTGTTCCCTGAAGGTGTGCCTTGGTGGGGATATTGGAACCCCAGCCCTATCCTGATTCTCTTTGTGTACAGCCACAATTAGGTGAGCAGATTTGCTCCGCTGCATGTTCCCCAGGATGAAGTTCTGCCTCGCTATAAGCCCAAGAGCTGACGACAGACAGAAATCTCTCAAATCTAGTAAATTTATTAGTAATTTTAAATGTGTACAAGAAAAGTCAAGTTTGAGCCACATTCCAGATGATCTTTCTTTGAGATGCTTGCTCCATCTGTGAATATCATACTAGTGAAAGAATTTAGTACTGAATCTCCAGTTTTATTTATTTTTTATTTTTTAAGAGAGAGGGACAGTGATAGAGAGAAAGAAAGAGAGAATCAATTTTAACTTAGTTTTCGTATGGCTTTTGGGCTCTGAGATTCCGTTATGTACATGGTGCTGGGGTTCAAACTCACATACTTGTGCATGCCTGAAAAGCACCTCAACCATAGAGCCACTGTTCCAGCCTCATAAATCTCTAGTTTTAAAGAAGCTTTGGGGGGCTGGAGCGGTGGTCCAGCGGTTATGGCACTTGCCTGGTATGCGTGAGTACACGAGTTCAAACCCCAGCACCACATGCACAACAAAATGTCCAAGCAACGAAAGCCACATGAAAAACTAAATAAAATCAATTCTGTCTTTCTTTCTCTCTCACTGTCCCTCTCTCTTTAAAAAATAAAAATAAAAAATAAAGGTTTGGGGAAGGTCTTCAATAAATTGAGTCAAAGTTAGAGTGCAGTATTTTTATCAACTTCTTTCATGCTTTCCTTATTCAGAAGACTGGTTTCTTGAAATAATGTAACCGATATCTAATTATGTGAACTTTTTGATTCTAATCCTTGTGGAGATAGAAGCATAGCTGTCGAATTACCATCTGTGTTCAATGACACATTTCAACAATATGGTGAAATGCTGAAAATGTGAATTGTTTTGTTTGTTTTTAAAGAGAGAGGGACAGTAAGAGAGAAAAGGACAGAATCAATTTTATTTAGTTTTTCATGTGGCTTTCATTGCTCTGACACTTTATTGTGTACGTGGTACTGGGGTTGGAACCTGTGTCCTCGCACACACCAGGCAAATGCTATAACCACTGAGCTACCGCTCCAGCCCATGAATGAGTTTTTTAGTTAACATGTATGACCTTATGAACAACTATGGTTCTTCCTCCTCCATCATATTATTTCTTAAAGTCTTTATCATCTAGTCCCCTGCAGAAGGTGGTTCTCAAATCTCAAATGTATATCATTTGTGCAACTCTTAACATGAAGATTCCTGGGTGCCGCTAGATGTATTGTATCAGAAATGGTAGCGTAAGAGCTAGAACTTAAGTTTTTAACACTCCTGGGATTCTGAATCATTGGCTTGTATTGTATCCTTTATTCATCCTGTAATTTTTACTGCCTACCAAACTTTATCTCTGGCTCCTTTGGAGTCCCAAATAAACGTGTATTCACCGAATTCTCTATAAATCATTAGGGTCTTCCCAAACTCATCTGATATGGTTTGTATTGGTTTGTGTCTAATATGTCCCCCAGATATCATGTACTAAAGGCTTAGTCACCAGCCTTTGGCTTTATTTGGAGGTGGTGAAAATTTGGGAGGTAGGGATGGGGGTTGGTTGAAGAAAAGTAGGTCTCAAGAACAGTGGGGCTTCCACCTAGAGAATTTCTTTGGCTTTTAGGAAAGATAAATAAGAAGTGATAAGAATATTCAGAAATAGAATGTTTCCTATGACTCCAATTTAGTAGAACATGAGAAGCCCTTTGAGCTTCAAGAGACCTAGGGGTCTGAGAATGAGGAGTATTACAGTGGCTAATTGTATGGATCTTAGAGAACCAAAAAATAAAAAATAAAAGACTTAGAGACAGTAATTTAACACTCTCCACTTCTCCAAATATCTTTAGCACACTCTTAAAAATTTAGATCTGGTGTGCAGGGAAATAGTAGGAGAAAGAGAGGCCAAAATTGTCTGAAATTAAGTGCTTCTGTCTTGACTTTCAAAATTGAAATTAGGGGCTGGAGCGGTGACTCAGCGGTTGCGACAATTACCTGGCATGCGCGAGTATGAGAGTTCAAACCTCAGCACCAAATATGCAATGAAGTGTCCAAGCAAAGAAAGTCATATGAACAACTAAATAAAATTGTTTCTCTCTCTCTCTCTTACTGTCCCTCTTTCTTTATTAAAAAAAAGTTGAAATTAAACTAATTGCAATTATAAATGAAATCCAGGGTAACACTTCATTCTTAATACACAAGAAAAATTATAGTGATACTCAGGGGATCACTCGTTGCTTGTGCTTGTTGGGTCTCCTAACATGATGCACAAGGTAGATCTCTCAGGATTGACAGGTAGTATTTGTTTTCTTTTTCGATATGTTTGCAAATTAGGGATGGAATAGGAAGAGGAGCCATGAGATGACACTGGCTTCAGTGAGCATTACTGATTAGAGCACAAAATCCACAGCAGCAGAAGGCAGGTCACAAGATGGCTGTGCTGACAGTGCCGCCCATGGAACTAGTCAGATAGCTCATTTGCTGTGTTTTCTACCATGGCTTTTCTTTCTGTAATTTTGTTTGTGTATTTGGTACTGGGGATTGAACTCATGGGTACCCTACCACTGAGCTACATCCCCAGGCCTTTTTTATTTTATTTTTTATTTTGACACAGGCTTTTGCTAAATTTCTGAGGCTATCTTCAAACTTGTGATCCTCCTGCATCAGCTCCAACTTGCTGAGATTGTAGGTATGTGCCCCTGTGCCTGGCCTTCATGTTATTTCTTGAATGTACTGATGCTCATATTGAATGTCTGAGACAATATCATTTTCTACAGATAAAGATATTACAAATTGTCTATTACTTAGTAGAAAATAAAAGTAAATAATATATTAGGAGCTGAGGTATTTAAGCCAGATAGTATATTCTTACGTAAACAAGCTAAAAATATTGATGATATATAAAAGCTTATGCCAAAAGAGCAATCATATAATGAACACATTTCTCTCAGACTGAGTTTGGCCAACAAAAAAGCATTCTTTTTTGATAATACCATAGAAACCCAGTGAGAAAAATAATATGAACTAATTCATTTATAATAAAGATAATGATCAAACCTACTTATAAATTGGTCATCTGTCAAATGTTTAGGTTGTTAGCAAATAACCTGAACTACCAAGTACAAACGTAAAGTCTAATAATAGTCAATTTCTTTGATCATCATGAAAATATCAGATTTTTGCTAGTTCCATATCTGCATGGTGTATTTAAATCCAAAAAGAAAACATTGCTTGAAACTGGTTGTGTGCTATGTGAAAACGTGGAGAGACATTTAGATCAAAAGAAACTGGTGTAAAATCAATCAATTTTTTATGGGAAATGGGGGAAAGTTCTACATATGAGAAAAGCAAAACAATAGTGCAGGTTTCAAATACGTTTTTTTCATGTTGAACTCAATATTGACATTGGACTTAAAAAGGACTGTGCAACAACCCATAGATAACCCCCGTCTTCCCTGAGGAAAACAATCACACAAATTCCAGTTGAGAACTTTCTACCAAATACCTGACCAGCACTGCTGAAAATTGTCAAGGTCATTAAAAATAAAACATGATGACCAAAATGTAATATGAGATCCTGGATAGGGTCCTAGAACAGAAAAGGACATTAAGTAAAAACTAAGGACATCTGAATAAAAGTTGCAACTTTCATTAGTAACAAGGTATCAATATGAGTTCATTAATTATAGCAAATCTATTAGTCTGAGATGTTAATAATAGGGAAAAATGGATGTGGGGCATGGGGAGTATTGCAACTTTCTGTATGACCCAATTTTTCTGTAAATCTAAAGCTATTCTAAAATTAAAAACTTTATTTAAAAAAATTCTATGAATCTCTTTAGCTTATATAGAAAGAATATGATTTCAACAGTAAGTGCTTCATAAATGTTGTCCATATGACAATTCAATATTCAGACCTCGTCTTTGGAGTTTTTGGATGTCCTTTGTTGCACTACAAGCTGATCTGGGCTCCTTTTGTGTATCTGTCATCTCCCACCAGCCATTCCTGCTTCGTTTTATTGGAGAATGGAAGACTCTAAGGTCTGGGTTGTTATTGGCATGTTATTGGTTCTGGACCCTGCCAGCTGACAGAGCAAGGAAACAGATGTGCTTCAACTCATCTGTGCATATACACACAGCCATATATCCATCTATATTAACCTGGTATGAAATCACACTTCCTGTCTCCAACTCAGTCATCGCCATGTGGGCCCTCTTGCCTTCTCCCCTTGCTGATCTGCAGGCAGCACTCTCCTCCCCACTCTGTAGGAAGTTCTTACACTTGGCTACTATTCTCTTAGAACTGTTTCAAGGATATTACAAGCATTTAGTGATTCTGTAGAAGTGTTTAACATATTGATACTCCAGTGTTTATTCTGTATGGTTTTTGATTTAAAGTTATCAGCATAGCATGAAGGCTATGTGGTTTAAACAGTAATTAAAATTATTATAGTAACAGACAACTGTTTAAAGCATGTACATTATTGAATAAGTTTGCATTTATAATCAGAATTGTAAGTTTATGCTGCTTATGTGTTAGGCAATTTTGGAATATTAGTGTCTTTGTGTAGGATAGATATTATTTTAATGTTCTATAAACTCTATAGAGATCAGCAATCCTGCTTATCTCTTAATCTGCACTGTTGTTTTTTTTTTTTGTCTCTTTCAAACTTTCCTGGTCACAGTGCATCTGTCCACTGGCCCACACTGCATTTGCATACATTTCACATGTGGCAAAATATATTCTTTTAAGAAATAGCTTCTGAAGTCAAAATCACTGATGCTTGACTTTGCTCTATTTGGTATGTATCATTATAGCTTCCTATTTAATCTCATATATGTTTTACCTATAAACTTCATAAGTGAAGTGAAACTGGAGTCAGAATTACTGGGCTCTGTTTTTATCACAACTGTGGTGTTCAACTATCTGGGTAACTTTTGTCAAGTCACCTCTCCAACTAAGCCTTATTCTTTATTCATCAAATAAGGATTATAAATTTGCCTTGCAAAAATGTTGTAAGGATGGAACAAACCACAAATATGAAGGCCATGAGTGCATTCAATTAAAAGTGTTTGTTCAATCTATCTATAAAATATACAAAATTGTATGTAGCCTTCATTTGACAAAAACACAGATGCACATTTTTCTACCTTGAGGATGATATTGTCCAAAATCATTTCTACTGAGCAAATGGACTCATTACTTAGAAAAAAAGTGAACTTTTTACAAATAGCAATTTAGCAATTCAGGTGATAATTGAATGTATGGCATTGGAAATAATGAGGATAAATTTATTTTCCCCTAGAAATGTGATTTTAGTAGAGAGTAACATTCCTGAAGAGACAAATTATCATTTATTGGGCAAAACATGACAATTATTGTCGTTAACACAGTGAATTATATTTATCATTCATCACAAAGGCCATCACAGGGTTTATCAATCAGCAGAAATGAATAGCAAACATGACACTTGTTTACCTTTATTTAGCAGGCTCCAAGGAGAGAGAAATGTGCTTGATTGCGAGAGGCCTGGAGAAGGAAAGAGTTGGAAGTAAGAAGTTTAGAAAAAGTCTACTTGAGAATGCATGCTGGGGAAATGGGTCACTGGAGGGCATGTGGCCAGACGGGGGGCAGGGGTAAAGTCTCTAATAGAAGACGATGTCTACAAATGAAGTCCAGTTTGCTCAGTTGCCTAAGCCTCTCCTAAGTGGTGATGGTGATGATGAGGAGGAGGATTTCCCTATCCTCCATTCTCAAGAAACAGCAGGGTTTGCGTAACTGACCTCAGTTCAGAAGTAGAACTTGTTGATCTGGGTTTGTTCCTTGTACCGGGGACTTGTTAAGCATGGAATGGGCCTCATATTCTGGTTAATGAGATATGAGAGCGTATTTTCCAGGAGTTTCTGGGAAAGGTTTTCCTTACACTTAATGGAGGGCAATTTAAAGTCAACCCCTGAATGAGAATATGAATGAGGCAGCACATCACCCTAATTGTTGGTGGCAGCTATTTTGCCTTTTCAAGGAGGTCAAGCTAGGGAAAGCCTGACACCTTGAAAATTGCAGAGCAGAGAGCACTGCAGAGAAATGGATTGAAATCCCTAATTGGACCGTTTCTGAAATGTTTCTCAGCTGGCCTCCTAGCTCTGAGATGCAATAAAGTCCCTTTAGTTTAATTTGGGCTCTTGTTACCAGTCCCTGAAATTATCCTAATATGCCGACTGTCTACTGGGGAACACACCAGAGACGTTTAGGAGAACAGCTAAATTGGGTTCATATGGTGAAGCACAAAGTCTGAGAGCATTCCCAGCAGTACTAACACAGAACCAGAGGGAGAAAGCAGAGTGCAATGAGAAAGGACCATTGTCACCAAGAAAGCATTTACGAGAACAAATTATGCCAAATGTTACCTTGTGTAAGTGGGACCTTAAAAGATGAATTAGGTAGGTTTTAAAAAGCCAGAATGTGTGTGGCCTTCTTGCTTTCCAGTTGTCAGGAGTTGGCTGCCTCATTCCTGAACGTCCAGCATCTGCTGGGGTCAGCCCATGTGGCCCATTTCAGATAACTCTGCCTCTTTGCTTATAGTGGTAGCCATGCAGGTCCCGCATGGCTTCTGCCCCTTTACTAGAGCCCTAAACAGAGTCATAGAGTTTCATTTTCCATAGACCTAGCACATTATTAAATACACCACAAGAATATAACATCTTTATAGGCTGGTAACTGGATTCTTTACCTGTTATGATATAAAATAATATTTACATTGTATTTTTAAAAACATAGTTGTTTAGCAAAAGCACTTGTATTACTTCAACACCAAAACAAAAGCATAAATTTAGGAAAAGCGAGAGAAAGAGATCTCATAATATTTGGCAGCATCTAAGGCTCAGGGCTGAATGTCTTAAGTAAGAGAAAGGTTGATGAGGACAAGTTAACCAAATTTATATTCCACTTTTGTATGAAGTAAAATTTTTTATCCACCATGTGACAGGAAGAGAACAGTTATAAAAGCATGAGTGAATTATGTTCTGCCCCATAATTTAATCCTCATAACATTTAAAAAAATCTAAAATTTAACCTACGTTCAGAAAATTTCAATAAATAAAATTATATATACACAAACTTCATGGCTAATTATCTAGCACTTTTCTCTCCTGCACCTGTGTAGATATGCTTCTATTCTCACCTGGATTTCACTCTCTTAACACTTTTAAGTAGAGTCATTTTACTTTATAACTCATCTAATTTAAAGAATTACTCAATATGAAGAGTCCGAATGTCCATTCATATTTGTCTTTTCCTTGTTTATGTGAATTTGAGACAAATTTTGCACTTGTACCTCTCCCTCATTTGTCCCAAGAACCATCTCTTTCTCCACTCTCTGCCTTTGTTTACCAGTCAGGACAAGTGGCTTCCGTTACTTCAAAGTAGGCATGCTAATTATAGTAGAATGTAGTATAAAGAAGTCAGGATTCTCAGACTCTGAGTTTCAGCAGCTTAAGCTGCAAAGTCAGACACAACCAATATTTTCTGTCTCTGGAGACAATATGCAAGTTTGGCAGCCTGGAAGGGGGCAGAAACAAGAGGTTAGATGTTGATATGATTCCCATCTCTGTGTGCTGGCTGATGTCTTAGGTTAAACACCAAGGAAGAGACATGTGATAGGAACCTTAATTAGAGCGGGATATTCAAGTACGTCCCAGGGAAGCAGCAAGAAACCAAGGGCCCCTGCACCCAGTATGGGACAGTGGGACAGGGAGCTGCCCTTTGCAGATCTAGGCAAAAAGACTCTGAGCTAGGCAGAAGGAAAGAATTCTTTGCGCAGCCTGATTTGGGAGTACAGCCAAGTATTTTTCCAAGCCCTCTAGAGGGACATTGCAGTAAGGAAAGAATAGGGAAAGAAACTTGAAGGTTGGGGAGGAGGAAAAATCAGCTGCAAGTGACATGGACTTGCAGACCAGATGTTATGGTGGGGTGATGTGCAACTCAGGGGATGCCAGCATCAGGTGATGGGGGACTGAGCTCATTTCCTGTGCAGTAGACCTGAGGCAGTCGCCAGTCACTGCTTTTCACCTCCTCCTGAGTTTATTGCTGAAGGAGAATAATTATTTACTTTTTTGGTATTAAACCTTTTAACACATGTTGATTTTGCCTGATGATTTATCAATTCAATACTTTAAGAACATGCATGTATGTACTGGGCATGCTGGCGTGTGCCTGTAATCCCAGCAGCTCTGCAGGCTGAGGCAGGAGGATGACAAGTTCAAAGCCAGCCTTAGGAATTTAGCAAGGCCCTGTCTCAAAAAAAAAAAAAAAAAGAAGTACAAATGAGCCGGCACCCTGGGTTCAATCCCTGGTGTACACACATGTGTCTGAAATAATGAAACAGGGAATTTGAGTCTGATTTGTAGAAAAGGTTTGGTAAATTTAGAGTGTCAGATACATATACAATACTTTAAAATTATTTTAAAAATTACTTCCTTTACTAAATGATGCACCAATATTGCTACAGTAAGGTATTAAAAGTTTGTTTTAAATAGTTATAAGATATAATTCTATAAATGTGCATAGTATAATGAAAATATTCAGGAGCAATATAAGAAAACTTAAAAAGAAAAAATAAACTGTTTTCCACTGTTGCTGGTGGCAAGGTTTGATAAGCAATTGGTTCATCAAATTATTATAAATACTTTTTTTGCTAATAAATATGTATGATACAATAATTCAGAAAAATGTGATGATTTTATTGAATTTAAAGTTTAGCCCTTTCCCAATAATTCTCATGTGATTTTTTCCCTGGTTATATAAGTCTAAACATAACAATTTAAAAGGTTGCAATAACAGCACAAAGTGTGGTGTATCTCCATTGTCTAGCATAGTACCTAGCACATAGATGCCCTAAAAATGTTTTTTTTAATGGATGACTATTAACTCCTTTTCTAAATATTATAAAACTATTAATGCAATTTAAAAATGCATTATCTTACAAGCTAATATTGAGCATGGAGTCAACCAAATATCCACAACATTTTATTTTGATACTATTTTCTGTGGAATCAGGTCTTTCTCATATATTCACGGTTTTCTTTTTTTAACACTTAAGGACAAGAACTATTGATTGATGATGTCCTGAACATTTAAATAAGATGCTTACTAGATTTTTCTTTTTCTATCTTTTTTCAGTTCATCTCAAAATACAGGATAATTTGACCAGGTTTCCATAGTGTAGAGGTTTTATGTTGGAAGATTAAAAGCCACAGTGAAGACTATTTAATCTAGGAGTATAAATACCTAATTTTAGAAGTTTTTCATATCTCATGGAATGACTATGGGAGTCACTATGTCCTATCAAATATTAGAAGTTAAAAAGGCCTCACTGATGTTTATGGTCCTTAATAAATGTGTTTGAGTGATGTTGAAAGTAATGGTAATTAGCCCAGACTTAGTATGTGTTCAAGTGATG
This sequence comes from Aplodontia rufa, assembly GCA_004027875.1. Classification (NCBI taxonomy): domain Eukaryota; kingdom Metazoa; phylum Chordata; class Mammalia; order Rodentia; family Aplodontiidae; genus Aplodontia; species Aplodontia rufa. The sequence continues at coordinate 16,007 of PVKS010029183.1, forward strand.
ATAATAAGTGGATACTATGGTAGACAGAATAATGTGCTCCCTAGGATGTCTATGTCCTAATTCCCAGAACTTGTAAATATGTTACCTTAAATGTGGAAAGAACTTTTCATATATGATTAAATTAAATATGTTGAGATGGGAAATTATGTTGGATTGTGCGAGCCCCATGTAATGCCAGGGGACCTTAACAGGGAAAGGAGGAAGTGGAAGGCTCTAGTCAAAATTAAAGAGGAAGATGAAAGCAGAGAGATGGGCAGATGTCAGGCAGTTGGCTGAGCAGAGGTGGGTGCCATGGATCTAGAAATGTGAGGCAGCTCTAGAAGCTGGAAAAGGTAAGGAAAGAGTTTCTTTTTCTAGAGCCTCCAGAAGAAATGCAGTTCTGACCTCCAGAGTGGTCAGGTAGTACATACATTTGTGTCACTTTAAGCATCAACTTTTGTGGCCAAAGTCACAAACTAATACATAGGCCAAGTTCTAGAACAAAAGAAGATTAAGAGAAAGATAAACTCTGTCAGGTGAACAGCAGCCAACCCCATCCTGTTTCTGAAATCCTCTCAAAAGTAACCCTTCACATAATCCCAGTGACTCAGGAGGCTGAGGCAGGAGGATTGCAAGTTCAAAGCCAGCCTCAGTAATTTAATAAGGCCCTGAGGAACTTAGTGAGACCCTGTCTATAAATAAATAAATTAATTAATTAAAAAATGGGCTGGGAATGTGGCTTAGTGGTTAAGCACACCTGGGTTCAATCCCTGGTACCAAAATACATAAATAAATAAGTAAATACATAAAAAGTAACCCTTCAAAGCATAGAATGTGAGATGGCTTACTTAGCAGCAAACAATTTATATGATGTACCCAGACAAGTGCTTTTAAATTTGGAAAACATATTCCTCTGGGAATCCGGTTTCCTAAAAGATTGTATGCATTTTCCTAGGAAAAGTGTTCATTGCTTTCCCTAGTTTCCCAAAATAAGTCCAGGGTCTAAAAAGATGAGGTTAATGACCACAGAATTTGAACAATGGTTTACCATTTACTCATTTTTATTAAGTAATCTATAAAATTGATATTTCAATAACATTATATAAATAGGAGCTGACATATCCAGATATAAAACACTAGACACTGTCAGGTTCCAGACTACAGAGAAGTCTTTCTGTGTTTTAGTTTCTGTTTTGTTTTTTTCTGGCCTGCTCAGGATGTCTAAATTATACACACTTAAAACTAGGGGGATGCTCTCAGGTATGCTATGTATCTGGCCCCTATGGGTATTGTATTGGTAACCAGTGACCTTAGGAATCCTTTAATTTGCCATGTTCTGGCTTAATTTTCATGAGATTTTCCAGATGGACAGAGTCTTCTGAGGCCCATGACCCAGGTTTTCAATGTAGGCCTGACTTTTCACAGAACCTAAGAATCACTGTGGTGAGGAAAGAATGAATCAGTTTCTCAAGGACCACATAAGGGAGAGAGCAATTTGAGCAGCTGCCAGTAGCTGGGCAGTGGTTCTCAGGGATGCTCTTGCACCAATAGCATCAGCATCACCTGGGAACTTATTAGAAAAACCCATTCTCAGGCACTACAGGATCAGAAACTATGGGTACAGGGCAGCAATCTGTGTTCCAACAGGCCCTGCGGGTGTTTCTGATGCCAAGACTGTGAGACCCATTGATCTCCATTTAGCCTATAATGAATTTTGTGATAATTTTGTTTCAGGAAACAATACTCAAGTTAAAATTATGCTCCAGGAAGGAAACGGAGAGGGAAAAAAGAAAGGCAAAGCCAATTCACAGAAAAAAGATAAATTAATTTAATTTTTCTTTCCCCACACCTTAAAATCACTAATACAATCCTTTTCTGCTCATTTGTGACTAAAAACAAGTATTTCTTTCTAGGGAATAGGCTCTTAATCTAGAAATCCCTAGAAGACAGTGAGAATACTTTTGGGAGTTTATGAACTGCTGTGATTAGATTATAATCATCAGGTCAATAGTTCAGCCTTAGCTAATTTACTGTAGTCGCAACAGCTAGTTTGTAATACCAAGCATGAACATCAAAAGTCTAATTAGATTAAAGCAAAATGCATTGTCTGGGAGTTACTTAGGGCAAATGCCAGTGAATGCAGTACTCTGATTTAAATATTTCTTAGCTACTCCAACTCAACATATTCACTCAACTCCAGCCTGACCTTTCTTAAAGTTCAGCCAGGTATTCCTAAACCTAAGATCATCATATGGTAGGTACTAAAAGGGATAGGGTAATGTGATGACATATGTAAACCAGATAAACAGGAATATGCAATATCTGTCTAAATTCCAAAAGAGCAACATAGATAAAAGAGATTTCCGGGTGCACTGAATTGCCGCAAAACCCCTTTTCTCGTCTGTTATTTTGCTTCATATCTTTAGGAACATCTTCCTTTTCAACTGTTGCCCTCTAAAATGTTAACCTACCCTTACCCCTGGCATCTGCTTTGATTGAAAGGCATCAGGATGTCCTTTAAGACTAAGGCCAGCCATAGTGGTGAGCATATAGGCTTTGAGGAGCATCAGCAATGATCTTCCATCCCATAATCAAAATTCAAACTCAATCTTGCAAGCACAAGTCTTTTCTAAAGATTTTATTTGACCCAGGACCCCACCAGAGCCAACTCACCCAGCTACTTTACACAGATCCTGGCCTCAGGCACTCATAGTACACTTATGCCCAGGACCCTGCAGGAGTCAACTCACCAAGCCAGTGCAAGCAGATCCAGGCCTCAGGTTTGGGGTCTTCAGGCACAGGCAAGAAATCCATATCCAGGACCCCACCGGACCTGACTCAACCAATCACTGCTGTGCTTAGATACAGGCCTCAGGTTTAGAGCCTGTAGGCACTCACAGTTCACCCATACTTAGATCCCTCCCACCCTGGTGCCAACCTGCCCAGCTGCACACATAGCCACCTGGCCACAGCCCATACCCACCAGGTCCAGATATATTATGCCCATACCTGCTGCCAAAGATTCCAGGTCCCATCATGATGCACAAGAGGCCTGTTCTAGCCTGTTATGAGACCCCAAGACCCCGAAAACACATCCCGGTTGCATTGCTTCTACAATCCAGTGGGATACCCTGCATTCCCAACAGATTCCAGATCAATGCTTGGAGCCTAGATCCATAAGGGAAACTCAATTCAGAGATCCAGAAGAAGATTATAAAACATGAGAATCAAAATATAAAAGGTTCACCTCAAGCCCACACTTCCACAACCAAGCTACAAACAGATAGGGAGTGGAATGAAAACCTAGAAATAATTATAAACAATTTGATTACTGAAAGGAAAAATGAACTAAAAGAAGATTTAATGAAGGGATTAAGTGAGAAAACTCAAGAGATGAAAACTTTATTATCAAGGAAATAGACATACTGAAAAAGGAAGTAATGGAGCTAAAATTTTCAATCATATCAGAACAAGAAAGAAAAATTTAACAATAGACTAACATCTATAGAAAACAAAACCTCAGCTCTGGAAGAAAGAACCTCCAACAATGAAGATAGCATGAGAAAACATGAATGCACGGAAGACAAAAAAGAAAAAGCAACACAAGTAGAATTTTCAAAATGTCTGGGATGAAATCAGAAGAAACAATCTAAAAGTAATTGGGATACAGGAAGAAATTGAAACACAAACAAATGGCATAAAAAACATTCTCAATAAAATAGTTAAAGAAAAAATTTCCCATATCAGAATAGAGTCAGAAATGAACATCAAGGAAGCATACAGGACACTCAATAGGCCTAATCAAATGAGAAGCTCACTGACACACAGCTATATTCAAATTGTATAATAGGGAAATCAAGGAAAGACCATTAAAAGCTTCAAGAGAGAAACACCAAATCACATTCAGAGCCAAACCAATAAGGATCACATCTGACTTTTTAGCCCAAAATTTGGAAGCCAGAAGGTCCTGGAAGGAAGTATTTGTCCCTGAATGACCACAACCTGCAGCTGAGAATATTATAACCAGCAAAAATCCAGCTATAAATTCTGTGGGGAAATAAAAATATTTCATGACAAGATCAATTTTGCAGCATTCATGAACAGAAAACCAGCATTACAAAGAATCCTCACAGGTAAACTCCAAATAGAAGAACAAACAAACATTCCTGAAAACTCACAAACAGAAGAAATTCAATAAAAGTGCACAGTATCAAAAGACAACTAAAAAAGCACAGAACCCACTATTAAATATGATGACTATAAACCACATCCTATCGTAACACTGAATGTGAGTGGTCTCAAAGCACCAATCAAAGACACAGATTAGAGGATTGGATAAAAAAAACCAACAATAAGCTGCCTAGAGGACACCCACCTTATAGCCAATGGCATCCACAGTTTGAGGGTGAAAGGATGGAAAAACTCTATCAGTTGTAAGGCCCAAGAAAGCAAACTGGAGTTGCAGTACTTATATCAGACAAAGAAGACTTCAAACATAATTTAATAAGAGATAAAGAAGAACACTACATCTTAGTAAAGGGAATAATACAACAGGAAAATATAACCATAATAAATATATACTCTCCAAATACCAATGCTTCCAACTATGTGAATAAATTACTCTGTGACATACAACCACTTGTGGACCTCAACACAATAATACTGGGAGATTTTAATATGCTCCATCACCAATAGGCAGATCATCAAAGCAAAAAACCAATAAAGAGATCTCCATTCTAAACAACTCCATAAATCAAATGGACTTAACAGACATCTACAGAATATTTCATCCAAAATTGGCTGAGTATGCCTTCTTCTCAGCAGTGCTTGGATCCTTCTCTAAAATAGATCATATTCTAGTTCATAAAGGAAATCTCAGCAAATATACAAAGTACATATTATTGCATGTATCTTATCAGACCATGATGCCCTGACCCTACTAATTAACAGCAACAATCATAACAGAAAACACACATATATGGAAATTGAATAATGCTCTATTAAATGAAGAATAGATCCAAGAAGACATGAGAGTAGAAATCAAGAAATTCTTGGAAGAGAATGAGAATGAAGACACAAGATATCAAAACCTTTGGGACAGCATGAAAGCATTCGTAAGGGGAAAATGGATAGCACTGAGTGCCTACGTTAAAAACCAGAAGAGGTCTCAAATAAATAAGCTTAGGCTCTACATCAAATCCCTACCAAAGAAAGAAGCTAAGCCCAAAGCCCGCAGAAAGCAGGAAATAACCAGAATCAGAGATGATATAAGTGAAATTGAGAACAAAAAATAATTAAATAATCAATGAAACAAATAGCTGGTTCTTCTGGAAAAAAAATTGATGGGCTTCTATCTAATCTCCCTAAAAGAAGGAAAGAATTGAAGCAAATCAACAAAATTACCAACAAAAAGGGAATGATCACCACTGTCCCCAAGGAAATCAAACAGATTATCAGAACATATTTAAAAAAATATATACTCCTCTAAATTAGATAATCTGGAAGACATGAACAAATTTCTAGACACACACATTACCAAATTTAAGCAACACAATATTGAAATCCTAAACAGCCCAATAATAGGCACTGAAATACACACAGCAATTAAAGCCTTCCAAAGAAAAAATGCCCAAGACCTGATGGATTCCTTGTTGAGACTGACCACACCTATGAGGTGGAGCTAACATCTCTCCTTACTAAGTTATTGTGAGAAATTGAAAAGAAGGGATCTCTCCGAAACATTTTTTATGAGGCAATCATAACTCTGATACTAAAATCCAACAGATACACATTAGAAAAAGAAAATTACAGACCAATATCCCTAATGAACATCAACAAAAAAGAATCCTCAATAAAGTTCTAGCAAATGGCATTCAAAAACACATTAAGAAGATAATTCATCATGATCAAGTGGTCTTCATTCCAGGTATGCAAAGCTGGTTCAACATATGCAAATCAATTACTGTGATTCATCACTTAAACAGAATTAAAGACAAAAACTATATGATCATCTCAAGTGATGCGGAAAAGGTCTTTGATAAAATCTAGCACAGATTTATGCTCAAACCTCTAGAGAAAATAGGGATCAAATTATCTTATCTTAACATGGTAAAGGCCACATATGCCAAACCCTCAGCTAATATAATACTAAATGGAGAAAAGCTGAAAGCCTTTCTACTAAACTTGGAAACCAGACAAGACTGCCCGTTCTTACCACTTTTATTCAATATAGTCCTCAAAACCCTAGCTGGAGCAATCAGGCAAAAGAAGGAAATCAAAGAGATAAGAATAGGAAGACAGGAAGTCAAAGAACCCCTTTCTGTTGATGGCATGATCCTATATCTGGAAAATCAAAAAATTCTACCAGAAAACTGCTTGAGCTTAGCTTGAGCTTAATAAACAGATTTAGCAAAGTAGCAGGCTACAAGATCAACACCCATAAATCAATAACTTTCCTATATGCCAACAATAATAGGACAGAAGAAGAAATCAGGAAATCAGTCCTATTTCCAATATCTTCAGAAAGGACAAAATACTTGGGAATTAATTTAACATGGGAAGTAAAAGACCTTTACAATGAAAATTATTGATCATTGAAGACAGAAATAGAAGAAGACCAGAGAAGATGGAAGGATGTTCCACGTTCTTGGTTAGGCTACATTAATATAATTAAAATGGTCATTCTGCCAAAAGCACTATACAGAGTCAATGCAATCCCATCAAGATCCCATAGAAAAAACAATTCTCAAATTCATTTGGAACAATAAGAAACCTAGAAGAGTCAAACCATTACTAAGCAAGAAAGGTGAAACAGGTAGTTTTGCAATACAAGATCTAAAATTATACTATAGATCTGTAGTAACAAAAAAAAAGCATGGTACTGATATCAAAATAAGAATGAAGACAAATGGAATAAAATAGAAGATTCTGAGACAAACCCACAAATATTTAAACATCTGATCTTTGACAAAAGGGTTGAAAATATAACATGGAGGAAAGACAGCCTATTCAACAAGTCTACTATCCAAACTGGATAGCCATGTGCAGGAAGTTGAAATTAGATCCTTATCTCTCACCTTGCACAAAAATCAAAACTAAATAGATCAAGGATTTAGGAATTAAACCAGCTACCATATAACTGCTAGAAGATAAATTAGGACCAACACTCCAGCATATGGGAGTTGGCAACAACTTTCTCAACAAGACTCACAAAACAAAAGAATTAAAGACAAGAATTAATGAATGGGATGCCGTTAAATTTAAAAGCTTTTGCTCAGCCAAACAATTCATCAAAACTATCAAGACAGAGCACACAGTATGGGAAATAATCATGGCCTATGATTCCTTTGACAGTGAACTAATATCCAAAATTTACAAAGAATTAAAAAAAACCTGAATATCAAAAACAGAAACAATCCAATCAATAAATGGGCCAGAGAGCTAAACAGAAACTTATCAACAGAAGAAATCAAGCAAGCCAATGAATACATGAGAAAGTGTTCTAAATTACGAGTAATCAGAGAAATGCAAATACATTAAGATTTCACCTCATTCCAGTGAGATTGGCAAAGATGTAGACTACAAACAGTATCAAATGGTGGAGGGATTATGAGGAGACAGGAGCACTAGCACACTGTTGGTGGAACTGCAGACTGGTATAGCCAATCTAGAAAGCAGTGTGGCAACTCCTCAAAAAATTAGGATTGGATGCATGAGACAAACCAGCTATCATTCTTCTGGGTATTTTCCCAGAGGCTTTATAATCAGCACATTACAGGGACACAGCAAAATCACTGTTCATAGCAGCTCTATTTCAATAGATAATTTATGGAATCAACCATATGCCCACTACTGGATAAATGGATCCAAATCTTTGGTATATATGTACAGTGGAGTTCTATTCAGCTATTAGAAATAACAGTATTGTGGCCTTTGAAGCTAAATGGATGGCAATGGAAGAAATCTTGCTGAGTGAAGTTAGCCAAACCCAGAGAGTCAAGGGTCAGATGTTTTCCCTCATTTGTGAAGGCTGGAGCTAAACCCAAGCTTGGGTGAAGAGGTAGTCAAACTCATGTATGGAACCTCCAAAGACAAAGCAACATATAATCTAGGGGAACCATAGACTTGTAGTCGGGAGAAGGGGGATGGAAGAGGCAGGTAGGGGATAGGAGAGGGAGGGAAGACAGGGAGGAATCTAGAGAGACAATCAACAATGTAATATATCCTCCCCCCACACCAGAAGTCAAATAATACTTATGCAATCATTTAATTCAGGAAAATTGATAAATATATATACAGAGATATATATGGACACTGTCTGTTATAAGGGTATAATATAGAAGAATCAAGAGTCTGGGCTGTGGATTATGTGGGGATAACTATGATTTAGGATCAAAAGCATATCATATGGTAACTTTATATGCATTTTGATTGTATAATAACTTGACCCCTTAATAAAGAAAAAAGAAAAAAAGATCTTATTTGATCTGTTTGGAAAATAATATATCTTAATTTGGAGTCTCTATTATGTGGATGACTTGGAAAACTTGAGATTCTCAATCAAGATATTTGTATTAAAAACATTTTTGAGTTTTCGGAACACAGCTTAACCAATGTATAGCTTAGGGTCTAATAATGCCTCATCTATATGGCTAAACTTTTACAAAATATTCACATGTGTACCTTCATTAGGCAACTTTTGCCTATTTTCTGTTACTTAAAATGTTCTGTAATTTTATGGCCAATCACTTCTATTACTTTCTGTCAAAATTCTTTCCTCCACTTGGCATTTAGCAGTTATCAACTTCTTTTCTCCTATATTTATCTTACTAGATCCTTTGGTATTAGTCTTTAACTTCAGCATCTGGAAATACATATACACACACCCTACCTTGACCTAGAATTCCTTTGTTATTTTTACCCCATTTTTTCTATAGCACAGTTCTTGAAAATCTACTTTACTCATTTCCATTTTCTTACTTCCTTTGCATTTTAACTCACTGAAATCTTATTTTGATGCCACAGTGATGTTAAGATTGCTCTCTAAAGTCCTTAATGATTAACGCATTGCTAAATCTAATGATTTTCAGTATTAGTAATTTAGATTTACAGACATTTGACATCTTTAAACACTCGCCCCTCAAAAAAAAACCCTGTCTAATCTTGATCTCTGGGGTATGTATTACTTTCTTCTGGTTCTCTTCAACTTGATTTCAAAGTCCTTTTCTCCTCCTTTTCACCTTATTTCTCTTTTTCCTAATTTTTACTTAATCCTTTGGTGCTTGCTATACACATTAACATTGTCTGAGGATTCCAGCAGGGATTTTGTGCACTTAGACTCAGATTCTGGACTCCATGACAAGGGATTCAACACTGTGAGAAAGAAGCATTTCCTCCTTGTAATACTCAGTCTAACTGATAAAAATAAATTTAAAAATCCCCAAGGTATTAAATTACACACATTAATTGTACAAATTAATGGATTCACTGTAATATTTCCATGCATGTATTGCGCATTAAATGCTTAGAGGAAAAAAGAGATTTATTGGCAAGAAGTAAGCAATACAATATAGCTTTTCAATATCTGTTGTTTTTATAATAACCAAATTTACCAAATCATAAGATGA